>WBNO01018669.1:16823-106379 GCA_013400575.1 Peucedramus taeniatus
TTTTTTTTTTTTTTTTTTGAGAGAGACGGCGAGCACTGCGTTTTCTCGGTGACATTCAACGATTCTATCGGAGGCACAGAAAAACAAACCCCCCCAAACGCAGCAGAGCTCTGAATCAAATGTCACCAAAACCAACCCCGTGCTGTGCGAGCCAGGTAGGCCCTGCAGAGCTGCCGGGGCTGGGCGACACCGGGGCTGTCCCAAAGGTGCTGCTGGCTCCCGGGGGGACACACAGAGCTGTCCCCTGCCCTGCCACACACCCAGGGGCTGTAACCCCCACATCCGACGGCGCTGCTCTCCCGGAGCCCCGGGGATGCCGCGCGGGGCGAGGCAAGAGCAGATGAAAGTGATGTCACATTAATGTCAGCTCACAGCTCGAGCCCACACAGCCTTGATTGCTCTTATTAATCTTGCCAATTTGTCTGTCAGCACTCGGCTAATCCCTAAATAGCCTCCCAACAGGTGCTTTATGCTTCCGCCACATCCCGGCTCGCCCGCGCCCCCCGGCAGCGCCGCTCGCCCTCCCCGGTGACAGCGGCTCCGTCCCGGCCATCTGGGAGCGGCTCTGCTCCCCCGCCGGGGCTGCAGGGGAGACAGGAGGCTCTGCACATGTTGTTTAGTCTGTCCAAAAAGAGGGGTCGGAGTTTTGGGCTTCCCAGAAGGAAGTGATGAGCGAGGTGGGGGGAAAAGGGAGATGCTGGAGGTGCAGAGGGGATTTACCTGGGGGTGAGCGAACCCTCCTTGTGATTTGTCCTATTTCAAGATTAGAAAACATATTTATGGCCCAACTCTCTTACAACAGGGAGTTGCACCGCTCTTCTTTGTGGTGGTTTTGTGGACAGGAAAGAAGAATAAAACAAAAAGTCCGAGCTGAAGCTGCAGTGGAAAAGCCACTTTAAGCCCTAAGCAGTTTTATCATAAGCTCGTGGAATGGTTTGGGTTGGAAGGGAGCTTAAAACTCGTCCTGCTCCAGCTCCCTGCCATGGGTTCCAACACCTTCCACCAGCCCAGATTGCTGTTTATCCTGCACTTAAGCTGAGGGTTGATTATTTTCTTTACTACTCTATCAGAAAATCCACTGGCTTGTTATGGTGTGTGTTCAGCCATAAAGTCCCAGCCACGTCAATTCTTTAGCAAAAGACTAAAATTATTGTGTTGTGAGGCTTAATCTTCCTAAAGTCGTTATTTAGCACGGAGGTCTTAAATCACAAAACACAGATTTTGTGTTTGGAACTCTTAATTGCTAAACCAAATTAACTGCTAAACCCTTTTAACTGCTAAAGGAGAGTTCAGGTTGTTTTCCTCTCTCAACATTAAGAGAAAAAAAAAAGTGGATTTATTTCTGTTTGGCAACTCTGCTGCATGAAATGTTTTGCACACAGGTTAGAAGCTGGTGGTTCCTGCTGAGGTTCACCTGGAGGAGGCTCTGCTCTGGAGGAAGAGCCACCAAACCTGGCTTCATGCAGCAGGTTCCTATTTTATATCCAAAGCTAGCTGGGGCTATTCCCAACCCAGCAGGAAGGAAGAGCTTTCAGGAGCATCTTCAACCTTTCCTCCAGGAGATGAAGTGGTCTGAGTCCACTAAAAGAGCTCGGAGCTGTTCATTGTTAACCCTTGGGTGCTCCAGATCAGATCCTAAAAGCTCCTAAAAACACCATTCCCCACTGAAAGCTCTTTCACTCCATCCTGACCTGGATTTATTATCAGGAGACAGATTTTTGTTTTTCCTTTTCTTTCTCCCTGAGCCATTTACTTCATCCAATAAGTCCATCCATCACAGCGAGCTGGAACCGACCTGGGATCCAAGGATATTCTTAGCTGTGCAGCGTGTCAGGAAACGGGCAGCAGCCCCGTGTGATGCAAATATTTGGACGAGGGAGAGGTAGGAAGGATTGTCCAAATGTTTACTGAAGGCTGTTGATAGCCCCAGGATTTATAACTGGTGGATAAGGCCTGCCCCCACACAGCTCCTCCAGCAGGTGCATCCAGTTTCCACATGACACGTGGGATGTGTGTGCTTTGGGAAAAGGGATGCAGGACAGAGCCAGCTCAAGGATTCAGCTCCCTTTTCCCAGCTGCTCCACTGGTTTGGAGCCCATGGAGCAGCAAGACAGGAGCCCAGGATCCACTCCAATGATTCGTGCCCCTGAGAGCAATTCCAACCACTGGAAAAACAAAACACAACCAGTTGGAATTTCTTAAGTGAAACCAATGCTCGAAACTGTTCAGGCCCATCAAAATGTTCCCTGTCACTCTCCTTCAGCGCTGTGGAGGAGGAAATTCATGGCATGGTTGTGCTTATTGTTCTTGGCATTTCAGTTCCTCGCTTCCAGCTCCAGGGCTGGAGCTCTTCTGTCTCCCAGCGAGCCCTGACTGCTGCTGGGGGCACAGCAGAAGTGCTGGCAGAGCAGTTTGAGCCATTGCTGCTGCTCAAACAGCTCCAGCTTTTCAGAGCCCACTGGAAATGTCTCATAGCTGCTGCCAGGTGGCCTCTTCCAGCCAAAAGAGGAGAGTGCATCCCATAAAAACCAGGCTGATGGACTAGAAATGGGAGTGCAGTCAAGGGAAGGCTCTGCTGCCTTGACAGCCCCTCCTGTAACCTACTCAGGAGGTCTCTGCATGATCCAGAAGGACCTCAGAGGGCTCCAGCCCAAATTTCTGCTCGAGGCAGGTCCATCAGCAGCTCTAGGCAGGGTCAGCCACGGCTTTGTTCAGCTGAGCCTTAAAAACCTCCAAGGACAGGGTCCAACCACCAGGACTATGGAGAGCCCAGCAGCAGAGGAGCTGCCAGTGCCCTCGTGTCCATCCAAGCAGGTTGGGAGGCTCTGCTATCAGAGCAGAAGCTGCTTTGGCTGTAATTCCCTTCACTGTGTGACTGAGGAACAAAATCCCATGAAACTGGAGAGATCAGTGTGGAGTTGAGTCACTCAGCTCTGGTCTTCTCCTTCCTCTGCACTATTTTGCAAGTTCTAGTGATGCTGGGAGTGTGAACTTAAGGATTTAACGTGCTGCAGACACCCAGACAGCTTTTCTTAGCAGCAAACAGCAACTGCATCAGCTGCAGAAAAACCTTTAATTCTATTAAAGAATACTATTAGACACATAAAGATTTCTATTAAAGAATTCTATTAGATATATAAAGAATTCTATTAAAGAATTCTATTATTCTTTTCTATTGTTATTTTTCAAGTTCTGCTGATGCTGGGAGTGTGAGCTCAAGGATTTAACGTGCTGCAGACACCCAGACAGCTTTTCTTAGCAGCAAACAGCAACTGCATCAGCTGCAGAAAAACCTTTAATTCCATAAAGCATTCTATTAGACACATAAAGAATTCTATTAAAGAATTCTGTTATTCTCTTCTATTGTTATTTTTCAAGTTCTGCTGATGCTGAGAGCGTGAGCTCAAGGATTTAACGTGCTGCAGACACCCAGACAGCTTTTCTTAGCAGCAAACAGCAACTGCATCAGCTGCAGAAAAACCTTTAATTCCATAAAGAATTCTATTAGACACATAAAGAATTCTATTAAAGAATTCTGTTATTCTCTTCTATTGTTATTTTTCAAGTTCTGCTGATGCTGGGAGTGTGAGCTCAAGGATTTAACGTGCTGCAGACACCCAGACAGCTTTTCTTAGCAGCAAACAGCAACTGCATCAGCTGAAGAAAAGCCTTTATTTCATCACAGCCCTGCAGGAGCAGTTTCCTGACGGCTCTGGTGGGGAATACAATGGCCCTATTGTTTTTCCAAGGGGAGATTCCTTCATTTCAGGCTGTTGCATAAACTGTGTGTTTTCTATTTGTCACCTGACTCATTCCAGTGACCTCCCTGAGATGGGACTGAGATCAGTCCCAGGAACCGTCTCAGGCTGAGGACCAGATTGGCAGAGTCACCTCCTCTGCTTTGGTTCCCAAACTGGGAGGAGAACCTGGTTGTTCTTCTGGGGGGAAGAAGCTGTGTAATAAAATATACGGGGGAAAAAAGGAGTAAAGCTCAAATTCCAAAGTCATCTGCTGTGCTCCATGAAATGTTTCCATGCATTGAAAGACTTCAGTCCTGTGTCTGATGTCACATTCTCGAGGTGACCTTAGATGGGGAATCCTCACTCAGGCTCCTCTCGCTTTGAATGCATTTTGCAACATCTCCCAGTGTTGGCAACTCTTGGTAACATCCCAAAAAATGCTGGAAATGCTTTCCAGGCAAGAATCTGGAGGCACCCAGATGGGATACAAGGAAGAACCAGTCCCAGCTGGTGAAGTGGCTGGTTGGTAGCTGGGACCAGCACCACAGGAGAAGGAATATCTGAAGGTTTCATGGTGGCCACACATTTATATCTTCAGGTTTCCTCAGCTGTGAGCCTTGGGGTTGTTTGGGCCCCAAAAGGGATGTGCAGGGGCTGGAAGAGCCTTCCTGCAGGTTTCCCTCCATGGGGATTGCCAGAGGGATTACACACGGGTGGAGCTGGCTCTTCCCAGTGTGTGCAGCATGGTGGGAATGTGAGAGGTTAGGTGTGGGAAAAGACAGGGTATGTTGGTGAGGACACACACATGATCCTTCCACCAAACTGATCAATGAAATTCCCCCTGGAGAAAGAATTTCACCCTGTGTTATCTTTCCATACTGCTGGACCTCTGGGTTGGGAATTCATTCTCTCTTTTGCAGCCAGGTGAGGGAGATTGATCATTTTTTTTAGCTCTGACCCCACCAAACCCTGAAATTCAAGAATCTCATGTGGATTTTCTCACCTGGAAACGCTGCTGCTCTCTGCCTCACTTTGCTACTGAAATCCAAACAGCAGAAGGTTGCAAACCCAGGGGGATTTGGGCCAGAGTTAAGCAAAGCAGGAATAAACGAGCTCAGCACATCCTGGTGCCTCCCTGTGCGTTTGGGCTTGGAGGGGGTGAGCCTTGGCTTGTGGTCCAGCCCAGCCTGGTGCTTTTAGCTGTACAAAATTGCTTTTTTTTTTTTTTTCCAAAGCAAACCATTACTGACAGACTGGAAGGGGTTTATCCTGCAGAATTTTCCCTGCCTCTCCTGCCAGGGAACACGCAGGACTCAACTCCTCTTGCTTGGAGTAAATCACAGTGTGGGGCTGCCTTATCTCAACCAGAGCCCCCGAGCAGGAATGTTGCACTGTCCAGCCCCTGGGCCACCCAGCCCTAATCCCAGGAATCAGTGTCTGCTCCAGGCCCAGGCTCTGACCCCCCAGAGCCATATTTTTGCAAGGTCAAGAGGTTGGGTGGTAAAAGGGGAGTGGGGAATAGCAGGGAAGGATTCAAGGCTGGCTCTGCATGGAGATTTCATGGAAATGTTTACACTGGCCTTGGAGTGGAGACTTGAGCCTGTTCCCCTCTCCAGATTTGCTGGAAATCTGCATCAGGTATGGACACAGCTCCAGCTTCCAAGTGTCCTGCACGAGGGTGGCTTCACACCCTTTTCCTTGGTTGCTTTAATGGATCCAGGTGGGTTGAGGAAGGGTTGGAGGTGCAGCCAACCCTTTTAGGCATCATTTCATCCTTGGTTCCTTCCTAGGACAATGAGGCTGCTTTTAGCTCGTGGGGAAGGATAAATAAGGAGGAAAATCAGATGGCAACAGGGCACAGGGGAGAAGGGGAGAGCTCTGTCAGATGGAAGTGAATGGATGGAGAAACAGCTCCATCACAGAATATTTTGTGCTGAGTTGAGGTGGTTCAGCACCTGCCAGCTTGTCAGCAGAAAGGACAGCAGTGGGCAGAGAGGGTCCATTCTGTACACGTGGAGGAACCATTCCCTCCTGTGTGGAAATGTTCTTTGGGGCCAGGTCAGAAAATGATTTCTCTGTGAAATCTCTGTTGCATTTGGTTGGAAGGGCCAACCAAGGGGCTTCATCCAAGAAATGGCTGTGCAGAGGGTCACTGAGTGTGGCCTGATTGTCCATCAGGAGAAGGGAAAGGCTGTGTATGACACCATTCCCAGGACATATTTCAGTCAAGAGAATGAAAAGGAGTAAAAGGGAATGCTGCAAGCGGAATTCTGATTTTCTCAAGTTGCTAAACTGAAATCAGGTTACTCTTTCTGTTTGTGTATAAATCCTTCTCGAATGCCAGGGAAAACATCATTTCCTTCCCTCTAAGGGCTGGTATCAACAAAGGATGTGATCCACTGCCCAGTGAAGCAAGAATTCAGGGTCCAATTTTGAGGGTTGTACAGTGAATTCTTCCTTAACAACTCCACTAAAATGACCTACTCCAACTCCTCCTGAGCCTTTTGAGTGGCTCATTTTCAGGAGTGAAGCCCTGGAAGCCACTGTTGCCCAGCTGCCCCTCCCTCCCATCCTGTCCCTGTCCCACTTGAGCCACCCACGGCAGCATCCCTGAATTCCATTCCCATTTCAGCCCTCGCTTTGCGGAGCACGGGAGTCTCCCTCCCTCCCTCCTTCCCTCCTTCCCTCCTTCCCTCCCTCCCTCCCTCCCTCCCTGCCTGTCTGCCTCTCTCCCGTGCAGCTGCTCAGCTCTGCGAGGGAAAGGCTCCCAGATGTGGCGGGGAGGGAGCGGGCAGAGCCCTGAATTCCACTCCGTGCCGTGTGGACTCTTTGTATATTTTGTTTGAAGGAGAAAAATATGCAGAGTCCTTGGAGGAAGGCTGGGGACCAGGCACGGCCCTGGGAGCTCCAGCACCGCGGGGCTACGAGGCCCTGCAAGCCCCCTGCCCTTGGCCCGCAGGATGGGCCAGCTGAAATCCATCAGCATCACCCAACAGGTCCCCAAAGCCTCTCCTGGAGATGGCTCAGGGTGACCAGACCCTTTGAGAAAAGGCAGCTTGGCTCAAAAGCTGGTAACACCTAAACACCCACGGTTGGAATTCTCGGTATTTTTGGCTCACGGGTGATGTGCTGTACCAGATCAATAAATACTCACACGCTCCAGAGCGTTTTGTGGGGTTGGTTTCAGTGCATTTAGCTGTGGCACTTGGTAGCTACTTGATTATTGCGTGAGACAATACGTTTATGAAGTGTTGGCCTTCATTTAGTTAAACACTTCATTGATGTCTAAGACCAAAACGGCATGAAACTAATTGTTCCCGTGGAAACAGGAACCCAGAGAATGATTTCATATCACAGCTTGGCAGCAGAAAAAGAAGAAACCTCTGTAATTGTTCCCATTAGCCCAGTGCAGGGGATTCATGCTCAATCTCTACCGAGCTCTGCTCTGCTTCTGCTGTGAATTAGGGGACCAAAAGTCAGCACAGAACCACATTAAAAAGCCCCGAAACAAGCTGTGCTTTATGGAGCATTTGTAGTTCTGCCACCAAAGCCATTTCTCTTGTGCTTTGCAGGTTTCTGGCCAGCAGCACTGGGGACTGTCACGGCCAGCATTTGGAGATGTTGGGTTTAACTGAGTGCCTGCAGGAGGGACAGAGACATCCCTGGCCATGCTGTGGGCTGGAGACAGGACAGCCCTCACCCCGAGGGTGAGAGCTTAGAAAGTGCAGGCAAAACCAAATCTGCAGTGAAAACCTGGGCAGAGTGAGAGAGGAGCCACACAGAGCAGTGTGTGTGTGCAGGAAATATCCTGAACCTCGTGGCTGAGGTTTTCCCTCTTCTCCCACGGGATGTGCTGGTGACTGGGGCATCTCAAGGAGTTTGTTGGTGTAGAAAATCCCTGTTATCTCTGTACCAGAGCAGCTCACATCTCCCAGTTCTCCAAATTTCCCATCAAACTGAGAAATCCCCACCCCATTGAGGAACTGCACCCCTACCAAGCCCCTGCCATGGACCACCCCTTGCAGGAGCAGTTTTGGGAAGCCCAACGGCTCTGCAATTCCTGTCAGTGCACCCCTGTGGAGGAGGGAGCCTCCCACACCTTCTCCCTGCCCTGATGGAATCATCTCCACCCTTTTCCCATTTTTAGGCTTTGCCCCTAAACCCAGCCCCATAAAACCCAGCAGGAAAAGGGAACCAACAGCACAAAAACCATCCTGGCTACCAGGCCAGTGGCCAGCCAAGCCCACAGCTCCTCTGGAGGGACCAGCAGACATGGACCTGCTCCATCCCAGCACAGAGAAGGTTTCTCACTGTGCTAATTACTGCTAATTGAGCCACTTGACTATCGGGGAGCCCTGCCCTGGCCAGGCTGATAGAGTATCAGGGAGATAAGGAGCACTCAGCACAGGTAATGGGGAAGTGTTGTCAGACCTGTGGTGGCACCTTCTGGAGGGGTTATCTCTCCTCCCCAGCGCACAGGGCACCAAATTCCGAAGGGAAATGCTCTGATCCTGAGGACCTGTGGAGAGCCTGAGCTGTTTAGGAGGTGCCCTGTGGGATTTTGGTGACTCAGGAGCTCAGCAAAACAAGCTGGCATTCATTTCAGAGTAACTCTTTTAAATTTCTTTAACATGCATTTTATTCCTTTGGCTGGCTTTTGCTGTTGTTAATTTAACACCGTGGAAATGAAATTTTAAACATTTTTTCCCCCTTTTTTCTTCCCTACAGAGAATTTTTTTTACTTTTAACAAATGCTGTCTCCCTCAGACCTTTTGTTATTTTTCACCACCTCCACTGACCTACACAGAGTAATTCAGCTCCTACACCATCCTGAACACCAGGTAGGAGTTACTCACACCTACTTACTGAAGTGGAAACTTGGACAGGGTGACTTTGTTGTTCCATTTTTTCTTTTAAATTACTCACAATTGTAAATAGGAAATCAAAATTACTGGATATTTTTGCAGCCAAGTCCGAGAAAAATCTTGTGTGTGGACACAGTTCCTGGCTGTGGGTACAGCCACAAATCACACCTGGGAGGTGAAGCTCACAGTCACAGTCCCTGCCCACAGCAGTGCCAGTGTTTTATCTCAGGGATGTAAAAACCAAGAAAACATCACCACTTCACTCCTGGAGGACCCGACAGAACATGTCCATGGCTAGCAAATCAATGAGAGGGCAATCACGCACCTGAGAAGCTGCTGGGTCCTCTAACCCAAAGTTTAGGATGTTTTCCATGTCAAGTAGCCCCATTTTCTTCCTTGAGGTGCCTCAATCATCTGCTTCTCCTCTTACCCCTGTGCACTTCCAGTTTGGTTTAAGTTCCCAAAGTTTCTCAGCTTGTTACACAAAGCTCATAACAAAGTCTGTGGCCAGCTCTCTCTTTGATAATTCCTTCCCCCCATTTGTTTATCTCAAGTCCTCAGCTTTGTTCCAGGCCCAAAACCAAAAGCCTTTCTACCCCGTTCTCCTCTTGACTTGTTGCAGATGTAACGAAATAAATCTTTAGAAAGAACAAACCTTCACTTCCTCTCTCCCGTCTGATTCGGTCACAAACCCCAGGAAAGAAAAATAAATCACAACCTGAGCTCGCCTGGTCTCGAAGGATTCCACGTCTGGTCCTGGAAGCCACCATCCAAACTGATGTGTCCATTCCTCAGAGAAATCAGTGAACACAGCCACCAAAAAGGGATCTGATAACCATGAAATCCTTATTTTGAGCATGGCCAAGATAAAAAAACTTGCGATCAGCCCAAGTTAAGGTTGATGGGGCGGTTGATGAGCACGACCAAGCTGGTGGTGCTTTCCTAGAGCTTGTCTCTGGCACTGAAGGGTGATGTGTCCCTGGCTTGTCTCTCAGCTCCTTGTGTGGCTCTGCCCCTCTTTTCTCCCCTGACACCCCCACCCCAAGGAATTTTAAATCACAACCAGAAAAATCATCAGTTTGTTTTTTCCGAACTGGCCGCAGCAGAGGTGAAAATTCCCTCCAAAGAGAGTTTGTCCTTCTGCTGAGAGCTGTTTCCATGTAAAACCTCTGTTGCTCTTCCATCAACCATTAGCAGGTGCTCAGATTCTCTCCAAACACACCCCAGCCATGAGGTCTGACTAAACCCCTGTTTTCAGCCGATGTGCTGGGGATTCCATGGATGTTCTCCTGCCCTGACCCTGCTCTGGGATCAAACACATCAGCCCAAAGCTCTTCCCAGAGCCCACTTCCCTTGGCAGCACCCTGGACTAGGAATGGACATCAGAACACAGGGTCCCCTCCACAGGGATGCAAGGAAGTGGAAAATAACTCCTTAAAAATGGGGCTCTGTGTTTGCCTAATGAGATCTTCACCTGGGTCTAAGTTAAAGCCAGGCTCAGCTCTAAGCTGGGAACTACTGTAACTGTGTAAAAGGGATGATTTGATTTACCAGGTATGTTCTGCCCACTGGGTTTTGCTCTTCCAAGGGTGCTTGGGGGGAAGATGTGCAGAACCACAACAGCTGTCAGAAGATTTTTGGGATATATCCCTAGTCCTGACTTTCACTGATGAACCAAGGGTTTTCTCTTTGTGTGTGTTTTGTTTTAAATTTAAACAAGAGGTCTTTGCACACTCGACACAATCCATCCACTTAGCACCGAAGAAAGTGTAATTAGACACTTGGAGAACTGGAAGAAATTAACTCCGACCACAGCCCGTCACTCAGACTATTACTTAATAATATTTCCCAAATGTGCAAAGCACTTAGTTCTAGAATAACAGGAAAGAAGTGTAACTGCTCACCCCGAGCAGAGGCTCTGCCTTGTGCGGCGCGCGTGAAAGCCTCGCCAGCCGGGAGACGTTTTGCCACCTCCCATCACCTGAGGGCTACCAGGAGACGTGAAGGATGTGATTCATGGTCCCCAACCCCACGGCACTGAAGGGCTGGAACAGAGTCAAGGGCAGTGACCAGCCCGAGGTGCTCGGGCTGCGTGTGAGAAGATCTCCCTCAGCTTCCAACACGCCACGGAAACCGCGGAGAAATTGCTGTTTTCCTTCTCCTCCAGCACGGGGCCGAGCCCTTGCCTCACCCCACGCTACAGAAGCCTGGCTAGAAAGAGATTATTGTGATTCCTGCCCGTTTCTTCGCTCACGACAAAAGGCCCCATTCATCTGGGCTAATTTTGAGGGGAGAGCAAGGGGTATCAGTAGCATGAACTGGATCTGAGCGTCTCGACCACATTTGAGCGAGCCCCGCTCGTTGGCCAGTCCAAGCCAGGGAAACAGATATCTTTCATTTGGAGCTTTGGAGGGGAGAGTTTCTCTGATTTTAAACAGAAGTATCTTTGCTGGCCGTGGCAAGTTTTAAAAAGTCCTGACGAAGCAGGGCCGGGCCATTTTCCCAGCAAAAACAAGAGGCCATTCAAAAAGTGGGGGGAAAACGTTGTTCTCGTGTGTTTCTGCTTCAGGAACCAACACACCCACCTTCACCTACCTAAATTACCCCTCACATATTCAATGAGACCATGTCCAGAACAATGAACCTCTTGGCTTGTTGCAAAACACTGGAAAAAATGGATTTTTAAATAAAAACATCCACGATGCCTTAAATGCTGAAGTCATTGTGAATTACAACTCCCAGAACTTCCCCGTGTGTGGGAAGAGCTGCAATGTAATTGCTTTCAGCAGAATATCACTGCAGTCTATAATTAAAATATATGAGATTGCCAGTTTCAAAATATTTAAGTGATTTCATCTGTATTTAGGAGAATATGTCTCTCTGAGCAGCTCATTTAAAATGATATTTCTATTTTCCGTGCATATAATGGGTCCTGGGTGAAAGAAAAGGATAATTTTGTTGTCTTCTTCTTTGTCTGAGGAAGCACCTGGGGGAGGTTGGAGACACAGAGCTCAGACTTCAACAGAATGTTCCAGTCCTGGGGAAATCCGTGGTGGAAGCTGAAGTGACATTCCAGAGATGGAGCTGGAGGTGTCACAAAATAAAATTTAATAAAAAAAATCATTACCAGGAAAACCTGACATCTCTTAAGTCACAGTGACAACTTCAGCAGGGTGTTTTGTATGAGTAGGAAAGATAATGGTCCTGCAGGGACCATGGACAAGTGACCAAGGTGGCTTTGGAGTGTCCTGAAGCTTTGATTACCCAGAGCTGGAGACCAGCTGGGCTCTCTGTGATCCATCCCTGGTCCTTTCCCAGTTTGCAGACACATCTTTCCTGAACCTTGGGGATGTGAAAGAACCTCAGCTGCATCTTCACCAGGAACAAAGCAGGGCAATATCCTGACTCCAGTGTAAGGAAAATAACCCAGAGCCCATTACCCACAGAGTGTCCCAGGCCACCACGGGTGGGAGGTGCCCTTTCCTTACCCATTTCTGCCATTTCTGGTGTTTCTCCAAGGTAAATTCTGTCTTTAGGAGGAGATCCCTGCCCCAGGAGCTGGATGTGCCCTCGCAGTGGCACAGGCAGAGGGCGTGGACAGTTTTGGGGGGTTGAATCTCCCCAGAAATCCTGTAATTCCCAGTGTCCCTGCAGGAGGGAGAGAATCCCATCCTTTTCTGCAGAGCTGAGTGAGGGATCTTCACTCAGAAGATGAAAATAGGGAATACAAGAAGGCAAAGATGATAATGGTGCTGTTGTAATGAGACACAAATGCTTTTTTGGTGGTTTTCTCTGAAAGAAATACACGAAGCCCAAGAGATTTAATTGAAGATCTCCCAGGCTTTGCAATCAGCACGGCCACAGATGAAGGGAAATCCATTTTTATGTGGCAGAACACGAGCAGTTTTCCCAGCAAAATAAAAAGATGAGAAAAAAAAGTTTTAAAGCGTTTTTTTTTTTTTTATTGTAAGGACATGAAATGAAGGATCTACCTTGTCCATGTGAGAGAGAGACTGTGATTAGATCAGATAAAACATAGAATTTGGGTTTTTTAATGTTTTATGAATACATGCATGGCATTACACTTGTCTGCTTAACACTGAGCACATCTCCAAGGGGTCCTTTGGCAAGTGCCTTTGGGAAGGAGAAAAGGGAGAAACTCCCAGGCAATTAAAGATGCCAACAGGTAGAAATAAACATTCACCTATTCAGATTCTGAAGCACCATCTGAGCTTTTCCAGAACAAGCACCCAAAGATCAGGATGCAGCTTTTGAAGCTGCTGAGACCTTTAAACTGAAGAGGTGGGATGGGTCAGTGTTGGATTTTACTTTTTTTTTTTTTTAATTTAGAGATGGGGTAACTCAGAGGTGTTTTAAAAACTTTTATTTTTAGTCTCATGAGAAGGGTGAGACAATATTGATGCTATAATTCACATGATTACAATTAGAAGCTATTTTAATTTTTTTTTCTACAAATTCATTTCCCACAGGTCAGTCAGCAAAAACATTTTTATTTTTGGCAAGGAAGCCTGGAGAAAGTGAGGATTTTTTTTACCTGAGTGTTCAGAGGGGTCTGACCACCTGGGACTGCTCTGCTGGGAGGAGCAGGAAATGCTGTGAGGAAATAGCTCCTGTTTCCTCTGCATCCCATCCCTAGTGAGGCTGGGAGATGCACAGAACCCCACAGGCATCCAAGGTTTGCTGCAGAACACCAGGGAAAAGGAGAGAGAGCAGATTAATCCCATTTACTCTGAAAAAGGCCGTGATTAATGCAGCTTGGAGAGAGCTGGAGGAAGGGGAATTGCTTAAAATCCTGGAAGGAAGTCTGTGGCTGTCCCTCCTTGATGCTATATATGGTGCTTGGTCAGTTGTGCTCCAGGAGCAGCAGCCAGGGTTGCATTTTTATTGTATTTCTTTTTAAAGCAGAAAAAAAAAAAAAAAGGGTCAAATAACTCGGCTGTGTTCAAAGAGCCTGTGGTGATGGATGATGCTGTGAGTGGCAGCTGCTGAATTTCCAGCCCTGAGAGGGTTTTTGGGGCTGCTACAGGGGTTATGTCAGTGGCCTGTCTGTTCCCATGCCTTTGGGATTGTCCCAACCCCAGTTTTGAGCCCTGTGGGCTGGCTTGGCAGGGAACTGGGTTGGGATTGATGCAGAATTCTCTGGAGCAGAGCTGGGGTTGGTGTGGGGACAGCAGTGAGCAGGAGATGGGAACCAGAGCATGGAAAGGGGATTTCTCCTGCTCTTGCTGATTCCCACTGCACAGATAACCCCAGGATAATGCCAGGAGCTGTGAGGACAGAGACTGGAGGTGTTTCAGCTGAGCAAAGAGGTCACTCACAGGCTACTCAGAGGTGAAGAGGCAACTGGTGGTCACAGACTGGCAGAGGAACATCCTGTGCTGCACCAGGGGAACCAGCAAGGAACGAGCTCCTGCTGCCTCAGAGACATCCCAGAGGATCACAGCTCATTCCCACTGCCCAGAAAGACACAAACTCACCTTTGTCATCAGCACCCTGAAATCCCAGTGCTCCTTTCCACCTGCCTGCTAGCTCAGGCTCGCTTCATGGCACAGGAGCATTTATTCCCATCATGAACTGCTCACCCCAGCAGGATGATTTCTCAGGGTTAGGGACATCAGGTTGTCCCTCCTCTTCTCCAGACACTCATTTAGGGTCCAAAGCATCTGGGGCTGCATTTGTTGCAAATCCTGACAGGCTTTTTCTCCCGTGATCCCACCAGCACTGACAACCAGCCCTGCAGAAAGTGCAGGAACATCCCCCCTTCCCTCCACTCCCCTTTTACATCTGCTCTACATTTGCATCCCAGAAATTAGAGAACTGAGTTATGCGGAATTACAGAGCTGGAGTATGGAACTGATTGGGTATTCAAGCTAAATAAGATGAATTTAAAGATCTCTCCAGGAAATTGAGTGGAACACCCAAACTGACATGGGGTATTAAATATTATATTTGTGCAGTTGCTCTTTAGAGCCCGTTGGCATCGAACATCTGGGAGCACAATTTAGAGCACAAAGAAACTGAATACCTGCTCAAAATTATGCTCATCAGAGCTCAGAAATTAAAATATTACTGGGTACACCCCGAGCCAGTCCTTCCCTACAAGGTAGGGCTATTAAAATATGATTAGCTGAGCCATATCTGCTCTCAGAACTGTCAGACACCATTACAGCTGAAAAGACCTTGATGCAGCACTATTGGCACAGCCCCCTGCTCGATCTGCACCAAAAACTGAACCTTGCAAATGCTCACTCCATGAGGAGGGGGATTAAAAAGAATCAAAAAGAGAAGTTGGGGGGTCTCAGAGCATTGGTTGTACAAACTGAGGTGGTTTTGGGCTGCTCTTTAAGGCAAGGAAGCTGAAAGCTTGGATGGTTTGGGTTTTTTCTGATGTGGGAAGAGCTTTGCCCTTCACTGCCTCGAGCGTGTGTTGCCTCTTCATCATCACCCAGGACAGAGATGAGGATTTCTTCCTGCCACAGCCCCCTGCAATCACAGCTCCCTGTCCCCACCGTGTTCACATTTCCAGAGCTCCGAGCTCTCCATGGGTGGTCAGGATTGCATTTCCCCCTCCTTGCTGGGGAATAAAATTCAAACCACCACAGAAAAACCTGCAGAGACTGGGCTCAGGTCGGGATAATTACAATACTCTCCTGCTTCTGGAACCACAATGAGATATCCATATATCTGCATTTACAGACACAAAAAATGTTTTGCATTATGTGATTATCACATATTTATTTATTTTTAGTTAGTCAGTTAGTTAGTTATTTTCTAAGTGTGGCTGCACTAAACTACTCTCTGCAAAAATATTTTCTATTATATGATTATCACACACACACATATTTATTTATTTATTTATTTATTTATAAAGTGTGGCTGCACTAAACCAGACACCCAAGGAAGAAGCAGCTTTGCAAAAACAAGGCAGAAATGCGTGGGTTGTTGGTTTTTTTTTTTTGTTTTTTTTTTGTTTTTTTTCCCGGACTGAGGCCAGGCGAGGTCCGAGGTCCCAGCCCCGGTGCCCCCTGTGCTGCTCCCTGGCCGCCCTAATCCCGCAGAATTCCCGCAAAAGCCCAGGCAGCCCTGCCCGGGAGCCGCCGCTGCCTGCCTGTGTCAGGGCTTATTACTCCGTGTTTTCACACTTATCCCCAAGGTGTTGAACTCGCCCCGAAGGTTAATTAGTAATTTATTGCCCTGTCATCAGTTCGAGGCTACTAATGGCTTCAATTTAGCCCCAGGGCTTTTGGTTTTCTTTTTTTTTTTTTCTTTTCTTTTTTTTTATTTCCTTTTATTTTTTTTTTTCCCCTCCTGCCTGCTTTGGAGGATCTGCGAGTTGAAGCCAACGGAAAAGAGGCAAATCTGCTCGGAAAAGTGCTTGAAAAAGGAAAAAGATGAGGATCAGGGAATCACGGAATGGGTTGGGAAGAAAGGGACCCTAAAGATCATCCCATCCCAACCTCCTGCCATGAGTAAGGGAATTCTTCCACGAGGGACATCTTTTCCCCCTTCTCCATCTCTGGGAACAGCAGGAGTGGGATGTGCCTGGGTGGTTCTGGGTGCCAGGCTCCCAGTGCCCCCTCACCAGGGATCCAACAGGGCAGAAATTGAGTGATTTTAGAGGAAAAAAGGAGAATTAGATCTCATCAAGAATACTGGAGGGTTTTTTTCAACCAACAAACAAATCCCTTGCAACTCACTCTAGGGAAGGATACCTGGGCAAAGCCCAGACCCAGAGGGATTTGAGATTTGGGATCCTGTACTGGGGTGAGCCAGTCCAGGCAGGAGGGTGGAAAGGTGCAGCTCTCCAAACCGTGTGAGCCAGAAAGGAAAAAGGTACAGACATTTCTTTGGATTTGGATTTAAAAAGGGAAAAAAAACCCTCCAGTTTTCACCTCCATGCACATGGATTCCCAGAGCAACATCTGCTGCTCCCCTGCTGGTTTAATTTATGGACGTTAACTTTAGGGCTAAGGACAGTTTATGGAAAAAAACACCTGCTTTCCCCTACTCCCGGGGCAAGGGTGGAATTTTCTCTGACTCTGCATCCTAAATAAAGCTCCCTTCCAGGCCCTGATGATTCATGCCACGGCTCACACACACATGCCTTATGTTAGAGGCCCTGTCAAGATGCTCATGCCCCTCTGGAGCTGGAGGACTCTGCACAGAGCTCATTTATCCCCATCCCCAGGGGAAATCTGAGCCCTGAGCCTGCCTGCCCTGCTGGTGATGGCCAAAATCTCAGATTAGTTTTGGTTGGAAGGGACCTTTATAAGTCTTTTAGTCCAACCTTCCTGCGAGGACATCTTCAGCTAGATCAGGTTGCTCCCCGTTCAACCTGACCTTGAATTTTGGGGCATCCACCACCTCTCTGGGCAACCTGGGTCAGTGTTTTATGATTCTTAGTGCGGAAAACTCCTTCCATCCATGTGCCAGCCTCTTGCAGAAAGTCCTGGGGAGTTCTGTCTGCATTAGGGTCACTGCAAAGCCACCCACTTTTGCTTCCAGCTTGGCTTTCAACATTCCAATCCCATCCTTTCCATCTCTTCTCCAAACCCACCTTACACAAGCACCAAGCTCAGGCCAGCCCTTGTTGTGCTTTCTCAGCCCTTTGACACAGATCCCTGGCTCTGCTTCTGTCATTATAAAAGATTGGCTTTCCGTGATGGAGTTTTCAGTCAAGGAAAACAAAAAATAAAGGGGGAAAAAAACCAAGAAAAGAATTTTAAAAAAAGGAAAAGAAATCTAAATGAGACTTGTTGGCAGCAAACGGAAGATAAAACCTGGACACTCATCCAAGCTTGTGTTTGAAAACTGATAGCCAGCACTGGGCAGCTCCAGAGACCCCCCATGCTGCAAACACCTCTCACCCAGAGCAGGGGGTCCCACACAAGGCTGGACCCCGAGGTTTTTCCCCCTTTCCCACATCCCCACCATGCACCAGCCCCAGCACCGGGGCAGATTTGTCTGTGCTGAGTTTTGGGAGTGCGAGCAGAACAAGGTGGTGCTGGTGGGGTTGGGGGAGAGGCCTGTGACTAATCTTGTAACCTTTCCTTTCAGTGTTTAAGAGAAGCGAAGGCTGTTTACAATAAAAGCCAGTGATATTTTTCATCCCTCCAAATGGAACAAGGATTCTATAAACAGAGGAGCCTCAGACACAGCAAACACCTGTTGAAGGGAACCGGCTTGAGGAGACACGCGAGGACTCTGCCCATCCATCAGAGCCTCCTGGCCACTCCTGGTCAAGTTCAAGTTGAAATGCACGGCACAAATCTGCTGGTGGGGGGAGGCTGGGATAAGCAAAAGCATCAGCAAATATCCCCTGGTTTTCCTTGGGAAGTTATAGAGCAAGGAAGAGATTTCTACCTCCTGAATTGAGTTTAGCTCTGCACGTTCCTGGGTTATTCCTCTGCTGGATTTTTGGAGCAGTTTTTCCTGTTGTGTGGTGTCGCACTTCCAAGGACGACCCCCAGTTTGGGAAGTTATGGAATAACCTGTCAGAACTTCCCCTGGTTTCCTACAGCCCTTGGCTCAGGTTTCAGCCCTGCACCAAAACATGTAAGCTTTGATTTCATCCAAGCTGCTGTGGCTTTGAGCTTTTCCCAAACTAATCAAATCAAACACGACCTTGTTCACATAATCCTGCAGGCTGGGTTTGAAATCAGCCACTCCTCTGGCTTCAGCGGTGTCTTGTGGTGGTGAATTCCAAGGATTAATCATGGATATCTTCCCAAAATATAGCCTACATCATACCCCTGCTAATTACTGACCTAAGGGAGTTTAATCAATCTCATAGCCTTTTAATTTGCATTTTTTTTCCACCAAGGCTGGTCAAAGCCACACAGAATTGTGCCAAGGAGCACCTGTGAGCCACCCATGGATTTGGAATCACAGAATATCCTGACTGGGAAGGACTCCACAAGGATCCCACTCCCCTGAGGAGTGACATTCCCCATGAGCCGCCAGAAGAGGCATTTCCAAGGCCATTGTTCAAAATCATGACAAGCCCATCCTCATTATGACTTTTTTTTTTTTTCCTTTTCACACCCCTCCAAGAGCAAGGCAAAGAAATATCCTCAATTCCAGCACTGATTTCTCAGCTTGGATAAATCATCCCCACCAATGCTGTGGAGCCTCTCCAACTTGCACCAACTCCAGAACCTGCTCTCCCATATTTTATATCCTGTATTTCCCTGGCTGGGGATGAGGAAGGCTCCATCAAAGTTGCCTGTTTGTCTGACATCCCATCCCAGAGGATGAGCCAAGATTGCAGGGCCCATCGGAAACACGGTGATAAAGTGCGAAGAGAATCGTCGTCTTCCGCGGTTGTAATTCTTCCGAAAGCTTCGCTTCCAAAGCATTTTTCCACCTGTTGCAAGAAAGGCTGTCCTGCTCTGCCAGGGCTCTGGAAGTGTGTGCTGACAGGCTGTGTGTAATGTCATCTCCCTGCTTCCAGCTCTGCTCCAAGCTCGGGAATCCAGCGGGCAGCGCTGAGGATTGATCCGCTGGAAGGGGGAGGAGATTGTTTTATTTTCAAGCTTTATTTTAAGGGGTTGGGTTTGCTCCTATTCTAACAACAGGTTGGCACAGGTGATTTGTTATCAACAGGATTTAAAGTCAGGCTGTTCTTCAGAGCAGCAAGTATTTGTGGTCACTGTGCCCAGCTCACCCACAGCAGCCTCTGCGTTCCCTTCCCATGAGAAATGTCCAAGGTTTTGTTCCATATGCCTTTTCTGTATTCTATGAAATGAATTGATACTCACAATTTCCATGGGTTCAAAAATTACAGGTTAGAAAAGGTTAGAAAGGTTAGAAAATATATAATAAAATCATGGAATGGTTTGGGTTGGTAGGAGTTTTAAAGCTCGTCTTGTTCCAACTCCCCTGCCATGGGCAGGGACACTTTCCACCACCCCAGATTGCTCCAAGTCCATTCCTGTATGGCCTTGGACACTTCCAGGGATCCAGGGGCAGCCACAGCTTCTCTGGGCACCTGTGCCAGGGCCTGCCCACCCTCACAGTGAGGAATTTCTCCCAATATCTCATCTATCTCTGCCCTCTGGCAGTGGGAAGCCATTCCCTGTGAGCTGTCACTCCAGTTCCTTATAAATAATCTCTCTCCAGCCATTGATTGGAAGGCTGCAACTAGATCANACTGTCACTCCAATTCCTTATAAACAATCTCTCTCCAGCCATTGGAAGGCTGCAACTAGATCATCCCAAAACCTCTTCTTCAGGCTGAACAATCCCAATTCAATATGCTCATCAAGCCTTGGCCAACAGCAGTCTTTTCTCAATACATGCCTTTATCTCNACCTTGGCCACAGCATATGTGGCCTTCTTTATGAAAAGAAAAAAAGCCATATGAGGCTTTTCTCAATACATGCCTTTATCTCTTCTCTACCAAAACATCTCTATCTAAGAAGCAAATAATGAAAATTTTGTTTCCTGGCCCTGCCTGTGAGACACACTTTCTGTTTCTTGGGGGGTTTTGTTGGTTTTTTTGCTTGCTTTATCACTCCTTTTCTGTGAAACTCTTTGTGTTGGAAAGGAGAGAGTCACAGAGCTCTTAACATTTTCTCTTTATGAAGAAATGTGGCTTTTCATCCTTAAATAATTATTCATCTTGTTCCTTAATTTAGACTCAATATAGCTGCTTTACAGTGTTCCAGTAACAGCCAGGCACTATCTCAGAATCGTGACTCATCTTCTTATCCCAAACTATCCATATTCCTTACAAAAACACCCAGCTGAGCACTCATAAATATTTATGTCATCCCCAAAAGAGAGATAGGACTGGTATCAGCAGATCTGAGCCAAGGCTCACGTCCAGGTTTAAAGCCCAAGTTCTCAGCTCACCCTGCATTTTTTAGAAGGGTCAAACCTGAGCATCCAAAATTTACCTCTTGGCTTGGCTTGGTGTTCTTCATGCACAGGAGTGGAAAAGCAATCCCATCCTGTCTTGGGGTTTTCACTTGGATGAACTGAACAGAGCAATGAGGGGAATCCAGCATAACCCTTGTAGGTTCAGAGCCCCTGTGGGGCATCCTCAAGGGACAAGAGGAATGGGTGGGTGCCCTGGGGTCCAACACCTCAGGACCAGCAGGAGGGAACATGACTGGGGGTTCACCTTTGACTTCTAACCCAGTGTTGTAGGGTTGGCCTTTGGTGGATCAGTTTGGACCACTTTTGATCCCACTTCCTCTGGTTTTATAACATCTCAAGAAGTGCTGACACCGACCAAGGCGTTCCCATATAAACACGAGGGAAAATCAGGCAGATGAAACTTGGATCTGGACAAGGCTGCTCGGATCCAACTCGTTGGCTTGAGCTTCCCTGTAACTCACATCCAGCTTGGGCAACGAGAGCAGCAGAGCAGAATTCACGTGACTTTCTCCCCTTTCCCAGCCTGTCCGTGAATTCTTCGCTGTCCCAGGACACAACCATTGTTCCTAACACTCCGTGCTCTCTGTAATTCCACACTCACTCCCTCCAGGTCACCTTTTGGCTGCTTCCTCTCCACCTCCCTGAGTCCAGCATTATCTCTGCTGATTGTTTCCAACTATAACACATCCTGGATTTTTTTTTGACTTTCCAGATAATATCAAAACTTCTTCCAAGCTACTTTGTCCTCCAGCCAGTACCTTTTAAAGCTGACAGGAGATGAGTGTGACTTGTATCTCACAAGGCTGATTTCCCACTTGAGGCATGTGGGCACAACACAGGAGTGCCAAACAATCATATATGACACAGAATTGGACAAATGCAAAGACAGAATTAAATAAACCACAGTTCCAAACGTGTCAATACACTCATGTTGATTGCTGGGCTGTTAGAAATCCAAGCTGGATGTACAGACTAATAAAACAAGAACAGTCACAGTCCAGAATGAGATAACTTCTCCTCAAACTGCTTCTTACAGAGTCCTGCTGGGTGGGTTGGCTGCCTTTGGATTGAGCTCCATGGTCCTGTGTCTTTCCCAGGTTTCCATGGACTGAGCACAGAATCAGGATCTGTTTCCATGGACTAAACACAGAACCAGGTGCTGTAACCCAAATTCAAGCGCTCAGAGCAGAGGATCTGCCCCAGCCCAAAGGGTCCCACCAGAAGTTGTGCACAACCACAAGGCTGGGCTGGTCCATCTGAGCAGTGACAACTGTTTTGTTCATGCCAACCCCACCATAACCTCATGGCTCTGTCTCTTTGCCTTCACCTTTCTCCTCCAACTCCTCCTCCCAGCACAACAGCAGCAGGAGCCCAGCTTGGCTCTGGTTCCTGAGCCCTTGGACCACAATACTCAGCTTTGCCTGGGCTAATGTGAGATCTTGAACTGCTTTTCCACAATGCCACTCCCACCAAGGCCACCGTGTCAGGTCCTCAGTGGCTGCACTTCCCCCTGAAGCCACCGAAGCCAACAGAGCTGGGCTGAAACTCATCACCTGACTCACTTGGCTCTGGACCTTTGAGTGTGGACTTCAAGGAGAAGAAACTCCAGCACTCCATGACTTTTTCCTGACCCCAGAAGAGCTGAAGTAATAAAATGTTCTCTGGTCATGTCCAAATCCCACAGGAGCCCTCAGTGGAACAGGCCACAAGCGTGTGCAAGGTACAGACCCCGCACTTGGAGACCACAGCCACAACCCGACGGCTGAGAATGTTAATTGTTCTCCATCGCCCCCAGTGATTTTAACATTTCATAATTCCTCCCCTGGCTGACAGCTGGATTCTTCCTTAATTACAAACCCGTTGGAGTTGAAAAATCAGACATTTCCTGGAATTTAAACAACCAATTTTCCACCCGTCAGCATCCAACAACACAATCCTACAGCTCCATTCTAAGCACGCTGGAAAAAAGTCATCAGTGCACGCTGGATAAACGGGGGAGAAAAGGGATTTTGATGACTTCATACGTTCAAATGCAGCATTCCTGGATCTTTGGATTCCATTGAAAGGTGGAAATAGCACTGACGGAACCACAATCCCATGTTTTTAAAAGGCAGCATGTGGTTAAATACTGTGGATGGATTTTTTAAACACAGCGTTGGCATCTGACTGCACAATTATTCCTCTCTGCCTCAGGAAACACATCTTCATTCAGAATTATTGCAGAATAAATGTTGATTTTTTTTTGCCCTCACCGTTTGCTGTAGGATTTGTTCATTTTCTCTCTGCAGCAAATTGTTGTGACAGTAAGGAAAAGCTGCAAGCTCCCAATTCTCAGCCTATTGAAAAGACAAAAGGAAAAAAAACAACCCTTGGACAGCTGCTGGCCTCCAGGAAACTCCAGGAATGGAGACCCACCGTGCTGCATCCTAATTACATCCTTGGGGAACAGCAAAGAGCCCCAAACACTCATCCAGCAGAGGCAGAAACAGCAACACCACTTGACAGGACATCTCAGCTGCTTCTTTCTCTTCCAGAACCCACAGTTTCAGCCATATGGGCTTATATTTTATCTTTTTTTTTTTTTTTATCAGTCTCTATCTCTTGTGGTCATGGGAAAGAAATAACCCTTCATCTGTAACTGATTAACGAGGTTGGTGCTCGAGTTTGCAAGGAGCCTGAAATGAGAGCTGGTGGAGATCTGAAGAGCCTTGCTTGCTCCTGTGAACTGTGTGCTGTGACCTCCTGGAAGGATGTCACTGGATGGAGTCTTTGCCTTAACTCAGAGAGGACAACTGCAAATGGAAAAAAAAAAAAAAAAAAGCATCACATACCCAAAATGACCTTTGAAGCTGGGACTACACAAAAAAGCTGCCCCAGCTTGGAAACCTTGAGGCAAGGGCTTGAAAGTCACTGAGTCTGGGGCAGCTGTGCAACAAGGACTTTCCAGAGGAAGCAATTTTATTTGGGAAAGCAATCCTGGGATTTGGAGTCTTGTTTGAGCAATGGAACTCGAAGAACGTATGTATTTCGCTTTGTTTTGGGTTTGTTCTCCCCTTGGGAACAACTGGGTTTTCCCCAAATTGTCCCATTCTCATGGTTTGGTCTATTTTGGCATCACCTCTGTTTTCCTGGCTTTTTTTTTTTTTTTTTTCCTGGCTTTTCCTGGGGGAGGAGGGTTCCATGGACAGCTCCTTCATCCTCCTGTGGGACACAAACTGCCCCCACCTCTGAGCGTGGGGCTGCACCTTGGCCAGGGCACCCAGGGGAGGAAATTGAGGAGCCAGCAGGGATTTGTGGGAACATTGAGCCCAGTTTAAAACCCCTCTGCTCAGAGCATCTGCAAAGCCGAGCCTGGGGGGATGATGCAATTGGGACCGAAGAGATTTCCCCATCCTCGGCTCATTTAAAGCAGGTGAGAAGCTGTGGAAAATGCTCTGGAAACAACGCAGCTCATGGTGGGAGATGATTTTTCCCTGGACAGCCAAAGGAGGGGCTGCCAAAGGCGTTTAAAAAGCTCCTTTTGCCTTCAGCAGGGAAAAGGGAAACTAAGGAAGAACACTTGTTTCAAGGAATGGGAGCAAACCTGGAGAGCACATGCAGAGGTTTGGAAAACGGACTTGCCAGGCAACTTAAATGGAAATGTTATTCCTAAAGTTTGTTGTCAGATTTGTGCATACCTAACCCAGAAACCCACAGCAAAAAACCAAAAAAAATGTGGGATAGAAGCCCTGAGGGTGAACAGAAAGAACAAATCCCACGTAGGTCACTACAGCTGGGGGGAAATCTTTTTGGAAGAGGCTGTTTGAGCCATTCTCACCCTTTCTGACAGCATTTCGCTGGATGCAGCTCACCAGAGAATTTATTTCATCCTGTTAAACTCTATTTAGTGGGAGTAGCACAGCCTGTGGAGGAAAATCAACGATGCCAAGGTAAATCTTCCCCCAGTTATTAGTGCTGGGAAGGGGTGGGAAGATCTCTAATAATAAGGGAGGCTGAGGAGAGATGTCTGTTTTTCATAATTGCACAGTGCTCCCAAGACAGCTGTTCAGCCATCTTGAAAATCAATGTTTTGATGCCCTTTGAACCTTCTTTTCCTGTTGAGTGTCTCTCCTACAGGTTGCTCCCCAGGATGAAAACAATAAAAGCAAATATATAACAGTAAAGGCCTGAGGTTAATGTCTTTAACAAGATAATGTTACTTAAGGGAACTGTAAACCAAATCATTCCTAAATTCCATTTGTTCTTTGCAATCTAGGATATATTATGAAACCATATGTGTGCCTATGGATTTTTTACAGGAACACAACTGCATTTTCACATTGTGTGTTCCAATATCACACGATTTGCCGACAATTATTTTTATTCTAACTATTAATACTTCTATTAATATCTTGCTCTTGCAGCTGTGCCATAAAGAATCCCAGTCTAACGTGCCTGGCTGTGGGTTAAATGTGCAAGATCTAAACAAATTTGCACCAGGTCGTTTTACCAGGAATTTCTTTCTTTGGATTGAGTATCACAAGGAAATTCAGTCCAACCGACTGGCACATGCCGTTATTATTTTTAAATTTTCACCAGTGAAGAGCTTGCAAAAATTGCTTCAAGCTGCCTTCCTTGTGTGTTTGGGAACTTCAAAAGAGAAAAGCAAACAGGAAAGGGTAAATAATCTCCTGAGCACATGTGCTGAGTTTTACACCCACTGGAAATTCCACTCAAGACGTGCTCAGGTAACTCTGTCCAGAAATTCCTTTTGCAGAATTCTCAGACATTCCCTGCAATTCAATTAGCTGTGAGCAAATTTGATATGAAATGAGACTCTGACCCTCTGTGTGTGTTTTTTGCCTTGATTTTCATGGAAATGGGAGCCACAAAGAAGTGCAAAGCAAAGGAGCCAGTTGAGTTTATTTAACTTTCTATTATCTACAATGCTATAAAGCCTGGAAATGAAACAGAAACAGAATCCTACAAAACACTTTGGAGCTTGTCCAGAAGAAATCTAAGGACACTTGTTCCTGCTGATGTCTGCACCACTGGATTAATTTCCATTAAGCCAAGGGAAGGAAAATCCCTGCCAGTCACACTCACTCTAGGATGACAAAAATCTCCATTTCTTGTGCCTTCAAATTGCAAGCTTACACAGAAGCAATGGGTGCAAGAATTTAACCACCATGAAAAACCCTGAAAGTTTGGAAAATATTGGCCTGAGTCCAGTGCTTCCTCCTCTTTTCTGTGGGAAACCAGGACATCCCTCTTGTGGCTTTGGATGGGCTGAGACCCAGGCAGGGGGCTCAGAGGGCTCACAGAGCCCAAGACCCTTCTGCCCTCGATCTTGAGCCATGGAAACAGTTACCAACTTTATGTGAGGAGTTATAAACCAGGGAAAGTAGAATAGAATGAGTAGCTTATTACTGAGTAGAGAAATAGAATGTTCAGATTTTTATGATAAGGGTACAGGGGGGTCAAGATGGAGCAATCTGGGCGTGCACTGCCCTCCTTCCTTCTTCTTCATGGCCTCCATCTTCTTGGTGACGGTGGCACTTTGGGATTGGTTTAGAGTAGAAACTGACTGTCTAACATAGGTGATGGGTATTGGGAATAACTGTAAATAATGTCTGTGTAGTTTATAGTATAAAAAGATAACACAGCCCTGAGGGTGGGCAGTGTGCCTTGAGCTGAGCTGCTGAACTCATCTGGGCTGGGCAGGGAGAACATATCATAGATAAGAGAAAATAAACAACCTTGAGAACCAAAGCCAAGCAGCTCTGACTCTTTCTTCGATCACCTGGCTGTGAAAAAGGACTCAGGAACATCCCAGGCAGGGGAATCATGAGACTTTTCCTCCTCCTGAGTCTGTCAGGAATATTTGGCTTCATGTCTGTCACAGGGCTCAGGCAGGAGGGTGTTTGAGTGTGAACCAAGAATCTCCACGTGGTCAAGATGGAAAAGACAAAGTTCCTTGCCCCTATTTATTGTATTAATAGGTTTAATCAGCCCTTCTAATTAACCCAACCATCCCACACCATACCAGCTGCTCATGAATTGTCCAAATTCTTCCTTCTGTGCCAGTAGCAGAAGGATCAGAACCATTCTCCCACCACTCCCAGGATAAAACCACATTTTCCCAACTCAGGTTGCACCTGCCTTCATCCATAGGGTGTTTATAGTGGGGCACCACAGAAAATGCTGCTGTTTAAACCAGCAGATTTTTTAATTCATATTTATTAAAGAAAACATGTTAGCAAGGTGGTGATTTCCCTGGTAGCAATTATGTTCCCAGAAATAATATCTTCTGTAGTGGATTAAAGGAAAAATACTAAAAGAAATAATAAAAGAAAATTACAGTAACTTTCAAAGTATTTTATCTTTTTTTTACACTTGGAGTAAATCCTGAATTATAACTTGTAAAAAAAGAAGATTATTTGATAAACATTTTATTATGAGTGGCAGATTAAGATCATAAGGAACAATTACTCATTATTTCTTAGAAGCTGGAAATTTCAAATTAAATGTTCAGGCTGTGGTTCCAAAACAAAAATATTATTTTTTTACACTTCATAATGTAACTCAAAACAACTGGCCTAAGGATGTTTTGGGTACTGAGAGGACAAAGAAATTTAAAAATCCACTCTTTGCTGCCACTGGGAAAAGAATGACAAATTTTGAATAAAAATCAGCATGTTTATATCTAAAAGCCCTTGAGCACTTCTGGCTCTCAGCTGGTTTAAAACTCCTCGTGGTTTGCAACTGGTTTTTCAGGGAATCAAATCCTGCAGCTCTTTGCTGTGTGTTGGCCAGTGTGAAATTTTCATTCTGGAAAAAGCAGAGGGATTTGGGATTCCTGGAGGTGGAGACACATAGATTTGGAATGCCTGTGCCAGAAAGACAAACTGACACTCCATCCTAATAAACATATTCCAAAACAGCAAAGAAACATTTACCTCAACCTCCCACCAACCAAAGTTATTTTTAGATTTTTTTTCCTAAATTAAAAAATAACCACAGAAAGCCCCCAAAATCTTTTAATCTAATCTTGGCTATATTTTCCCCTTCAATGCCTGAGGGATACAAGATTATTTATAACAGGAAACCTTTGATTTCAGAGCTTTTATGTTTGGGGTGGGTTTTTTTTTTTACATCGTTCCAACTCGCAAAACACAGAGTTGTTGGGTTTTTTTAGGCAAAAAAAAAAAGCAAATTGCAAAGTGCATCCAGGGCTAATTCTGCTGCTGGAGCAGGGTGAGATCCATGGGAAGGACTTGGATGGTCCCACCCTTTGGAGAGAAGCATCCCTGTGTGTTCCTGGCAGGAATGGCCTGGACACAGCAGGGACTGACACATTTAGGATCCCCTGGGGGATTCTCCTTCCCATTAGCATGGCCAGTGTGAAATCTGCAGCGGGGTCAAGGCAGGGCTGAGCATCTCCCTGACAACAGCACGGCCAGAGGGGCCTCCCCAGCCTTCCTGAGGTCCATGAAAAGAAAGTTTCTCACTGATTTCACAGCTTGGAGTCAGGGCCATGAGAAGCACGGGGATTCTCCCATTTTTCCTCATTTATGGATGTGGGGAGGGAAAAATCCAGCTCTGCCTCTTGGGAAACCCCAGCTCCTCTGCGTTGTCCTCTCCAGCCCCACCCAATGTGACATCCCAGCAAATAAACCTGGCTTAGCTCTGCCAGGCTGATTTTAAAGAGGATCCTGCTCCACTCCTCTTCCCTCCAAGATGTCCTTGATTCATGGATTGATCCCAAAAGAAGGAGCTCCTGCCTTTCTGAGTGACAGGTGTCAATCATGGCAGGTGATGGCAGGAGCTGGGCATTTGTGCAGACACAAGTTGTGTTCTTATTTTCAGCAAAACATTCCCTGCCTTTGGGACACAACCCAAAGAAAAAACATTCCTGACAAAATTTCAGCTGGATGGAGAGGTGATTTCAGGTGTTGGATCAATCCTCATCTCCAGCTTTGAGAAACAAATTTCCAGCTCCAGAAACAAATTTCTCCAACTTTTTTATGAGAACCAAAACTCTCCAACTTCTTCAGAGTCTACCATTCCCACTTTATTGGCAAGTTAGAAAAATCTCTGATGCCTTGATTCCTATGAGGGCTCAGATTAATGATATATTTATTATGAAATATTAATATTTTATCAGAAATTTATTCTTTTATTCATTTAATTATTAATAAACTCACTAAAACAAAAAACCAGTGAACATCGAACAATGTGAGTAAAATGGAATGGGAACAGTTTGTAAAGATCACCATCAGAGTCCAAGTCAGACCTAGAAATGTCTTTAATAATAAAAAAAATCCTCATGTGGTGATGCTTTTCGTGCAAGCTTCAATGCTTAGAAAAACAGGAAAGTTTCTCTGCATGTTTTTTTTTTAAATATAAATATATGCATATGTAGATTTAATGAGGTCCTTGCAGAGGGTAAGATCAATGCCAGGCTCAGCTTATGGGAGATAAATCAGATTTCTGCACACAGAATTTTTCCTCTTGTTGCCTGCACAGGTTAAATGGGATTTTAATATAGGTATTTAATCAGACTGTATATAATTAACAGCTTTTTATTGTCCCTTTTAATTTTACCTTAATTACGGCTATGATGAAGGTTATAATGATTTCTCTCTTGCTGGCAAGAGGAGAAAACTGATTTTATACTGGTTTTGCCAGGCATTTTCCAGGGGGATGAGCAGAGCCTGGCTCCAAGCAGGGTCTGGGCTTGGTTGATCTCCTGACTCCCTCACTGGGATGATGAGGATGGACAGAGGAGGCTGAAGAGAGGAAATCCATGAGTAAGAGCACATCCCTGGCTGCACCATCCCCTATCCCATCTCTGACCCAAGAACTCTTCTTCTTGCTGGTTATATTCTCCAATCAAAAAAAAAAAAACTTTAAAAAATCCAGTGGTTTCTCTCCATCATGACCAAACTGGAGCCATCACACATGTCTAGGAAAGAGAGAAAAACTTCACTGACCTGGTTGAATTTGAAACAAATATTTTTAGGACAGGAACTTATTGCTCGAGGCAGGGGACAGGGAAGAGGTGACAGAGATGGGATGTGGTGGGTGGGGATGTCACTTCTCTCATCTTCTCAAGGTTCCAACCACTTCATCAACAGCCACCAGCCAGGAATCCAAACCCACAGAGTGGAATAAATCTGAGGAGATCACTTTAAACTCAAACCACTTAGAATAATAATAAAAATGAAAAGGCTGCCCTGAGCTCCGGCAAACCCATTCCTTTGAAAGTTGAGTTCTTTTCTTTCCCCATGAAAAATGATGGTTCCCCCTGCCTCTCCTCTGCCTTTAATCCCAGCAATGCTGCATTTATTCCCGTTGACCATGGACTTTCCTTCTCCTCTCCCTCCCTCTCGCTCCAGAGCATTAAAGAATGGGAACATTTTTCTTACTTCCAGAGACATTTTGAAAGGTTTCAAAGCAAATTCTCTGGAAACCCAAGCAGCGAGCTGCATTCCCCCTGTAGCATGTCCATGGAGAGGATTCCAGCGAGGAGAAATCACCGTGACCCCCTTCCCATTAGGAAAAATAAATCCCTTTTCTTCCCTCCGAGCTGCAACTCCACGTGGAACAATTTTGGGAAATCCTGCCACCTCCAGGCAGTGGGGTTGGTAATTGAAATCCTGAGGATGGGAGTTGGCTGGTGGACAAGCAGGGAATTGTCATTCCTTTGGATCTGCCTTGCTTTTGGATGGTTTCACTGCCAACTGATCTCTGTTTTCATTAATAATTAATTTTTTTCTCTTCCTCTCGAGCAGGGCAAGGTGTAAGGAGTGTTATCCTTCGGAATTTTCATCCCACCGTGTCCCTCTGTTAAAGCCAGCCAGGAGACTCCGCTAGGGAGGGCTGAGGAAACCATCTGGCTTTTTCTGGAATGCTTGAAGTGCTCCACCTCTGTGCCAGGAAGAAGCTGATCCCTGCCAGCTCAGGCAGGAGGTCTTCCAGGATGACTGGCTACCAGGAATTGGATGGACCTGAGCAACCTTGTGCAACATCAAAGCTGCTCTGGCTCTGACAGCCCAGGAGAGCTTCAGAAGTCCCTTCCAGCCTCAATTATTTCATGGTTTTAACATTTGCGTCTCAATCTTCCTAAGATGGTCAAGCCCAAAGGCAGGCTCTGATTTTATGGGGTAGAATCAGAGAATCATGGAATTGTTTGGGTGGGAAAGGACCTTAGAGTTCATCCCATCCCACCCCTGCCATGGGCACGGACACCTTCCACCATCCCAGGTGTCTCCACACCCCAGTGTCCAGCCTGGTCTTGGACACTTCCAGGGATCCAGGGGCAGCCACAGCTTCTCTGGGAATTCCATCCCAGTCCCTCCCCACCCTCCCAGTCAAGAATTCCTTCCCAATATCCCATCTAAACTTACGCTCTTTCAGTGGGAAGCAATTTCCTCTTGTTCCATCACTCCAGGCACTTTTGTCCTCTCTTCATCTTCTTTGTAGGCCTTGAGGCCCTGGGAGGCTGAAACTGGGTCACTCCAAAACTTTCCCTTCTCCAGACTGAATAATTCCAATTTCCAATGCTCCAGCCCCAAAAGGAGCTATCTTTAAATCATTAAAAATGATTAAAAAATGAATCCTGAATCAGAAAAGTGGGAAGAGGGAGGCCAGGAGGAACCATGTAGATGAACTCCAGATACCAGAGCCATGGAGCTCCCCACCTCAGCACCCAAACTTTTTCCAGGGTCCTTCCAAACACCCCCCAAGGCTCAAAGGAGCCAAAAATCCCTTCAAAGCACATCCATGTCTAAACACAAGAGGCTGGAAGGTACCAGAGGGTTCCAGGAAGCTCTTCCAGCCCTCCTGGCGTATTTATGAGGAGCCTTAGACACTATAAACAGCTTTATTTGTGTGAGTTGTACCAGGAAAGGAGCGAGGGAACAGCACAAAACCAAGGAAACTTGGCTGGAAAAAACACCCAAACACGTCAGGATGAAGAAATGTCCTCCAATCCCTCATCCCTCCTTGGAGAGCGCTGGGATCCCTCGCACGGAAGCAAAAAAGTAGAAGATGAGAAGATGGAAACAAAAAGTGTCACCAACATTCACTGGATGAACACAAATCCTTGGATTTATGCTGATGACACAAAAAGCTCCTCATCTACCTGTTCCAGGTACAAACCTGTAGGGAATATAAGTGATATCCAAATTAAAACTAGCTGGGAATTATTCCACACATTTTCCTCATTCTAAGACACCAAGATTTTGACCAAAACCAATTTAGTTTCCCCAGACATGAGTTTTTATGGAGGCTTTTTTTCCCTCTTTTAAATTGGTGGAGAAAAAGAGAGCGACCAGATAAGTTCTGCACCAAGTTTTTCTCTTTCTTGTTGCTTCGTCTTTATTTTAATTTTAATTTTAACCATTTTTGGGCTGATCTTTTTTGAAAGAGTGGAAGCATCCCTTGAAATCTGGGCAACAAAAAAGGAATAAAAGAAAAATTGTGTGGAAATGAGGAAACCTAGAGAGATCAGGGATGGTTTTGAGGTCCTGCTTATGGACATATCTGCTCAAAAAGGACACCCTAACCCATGGTTTGCATTTCCTCCACCTCTGTGCCTTGATCTACCTGTGGGGCAAGAAATTGTGTCTTAATTAAGGTAAAAGTAACCTAAGGGAAAGATCTCCAGTCTGCCACAATATATCCCAGGAGGAAACAGCCAAGATGTTCTGAATAGAGAACTTTGGTCCTCCCAGCTTTCTTTTCCAATTCTGAAGTTCTCTGGGTTGGATCCTGAGAGCTTTGATGCCATCTTAGGGAAAAAATCAGCATCCAGACATCTAAAAAACTACAGACAGATTCTAATTCGCTGCTCTGTGTATCCCACCCCAATGAGCACTTCACCAAATGTAAATAAAAACAGCTTTTCCTCTTCTGACTCGTTCCATGAAGCTTTACTTGGGCCTCCATGTAATCCATGGGATTTCTGCAGCGTTTAGTTTTAACTCAGTAATTTGTACGGCTGCCTGAGGTGCTTCCAAATGTGCTGGAGCTCAATTTTGGTCTCTTCCCAGCTGCCTAATTAAAACCATGGAATGAAAGAGTTTGGCTGAGGTGACTTTTAATTCTTCTTTCCTCCTCCTTTTATTTTTCAATCAAAGGAAAGCTTCGGAGTCGGGGGATTATTCCAAACAGCCCCTTGGAAAGGGCACCTGCTGGAAATCCTACAGAGAAGTGGAGGGAAGTTTTTTGAGCCCCTTCAGGCTGAATGCCAAAGGTTATGGCACACACAGGAAAAATCAAATTGCTTGTGATCCTCCTCTCATTGCAGCATCCCTTTCGGAATGGTGCCATGAGGAAAAGAAAATTTCCCCCCCTTCCAAAACTTTAATGAGGATTTGGAACCTCTGATGAGGGAACAACCCTGGGGGAGCAGGGTGTGGGTGACAAATGTGCTCAAGGGTATCCTTTGGGGAATCAGTAAAACCTGGGAGCAGGGAACACCTTTCCACATCCAGAAGAAATTTCCAGCCTGCTGCAGACTCCTTTATGGGGAAAAAACTTGAGTGACGAGGCAAAAATCTTCCCCTCAACACGCAGAGAGTGAATTTGGAAGCCTGTGAACAAGAAATTGCTTTTCCCCTTGTTCTATCCATACAGCCAAGAATCAAAATCTGGGCCTTGTAATTGTTTGGTGCAAGAACTCCCGGATTGAAGTTTGGGTTTCGTGGTATCTGGCTCAGCGTGTCCACCTCATGTGGATCAAAGACTACATGGTAGAATTAAGCAAATATAATCAGTGTAATATGATTCATTCTTGTCCTGCTCAGCAGATGTTGGAACAGATGTCAGGTAAAAAAAAAAATCTGCTGGGGAGTGAGTGCGTTATTTTGAATTAGTGCGTTTAAGAGAAGGGAGTATCTTTATTAATCCTATTTAAGGTGAAAGAGAGTATTTATGGCTGTGGTTCCTGGGAAATTATCCTCCCTTTGCCTTGGATTGTGGGCAGCAGTCAGTGGTTCCCTATCAGGAGCAGGACAGTGCTGGTGGGCTGGGATCCTTTCCTATCTTGCTGCTCAGCCTAAATATCAGAAACAACATTTAAAAAACTAAGGAATTATAGGGTTGAAAATTTGGAGTAATTTCTAACCTGCTGTCAGGAGAAAACTTTTGATTTGGCTTGTGTTGAACAGTTGCCTTCATTATATCCTGGGGAGTTCCCTAGGTCTTTTCTCCTCTTTGATAAACACATTACCAAAAAATCTTCCTTTTTCTGGGATTTCTATGCCAGCACTAAAACCAAGGGAGTTCTGTTACACGCCTGATTAATCACAGAATTAAAGTAACTGCTAATTAGTGAGGCAAACTCTCTTTTAGGCATTTATCCTAATAAATGATCTCTGGACCACCCAGAGATCCCATCTCCCAGTTTAAAGTCACAACTGGAGCACACCTCGAGCATCCCCACTCTGCTCAGCCAAGAATGTTTCTGCAGAATTTAAAAGCTCTGCCTCCTTTGTTAGTCAGAACTCCACAAACCCTAAAAAACCCCTCGTAGCTGATAAAGAGCTGCTTGGAAAAGTGCCTGGCTATGAGTAACCCATCTCAAATTCCAGATATTCTGAGGAAAATTGTTTGGTCTGCCAGAGCAGTAGTGCAGGGACAGGTTGGTGGGGATGGGAAGGGAATTTCTTCCATGTTCAGTGAGATTCCTGTTTGATTATTCTGGATTTTAATCAGCTGATGGGAAAACCTCAGGATCCAGGTGGCTTTTCCTTATCAGTTCCATTGGCTGGAGAGCTCCAGCAACCACTCTTTAAAAAGGAGGAGAAATCCAAACAAACAAATAGGAAGCTTTGGGGTGACTCTGCTCCTCCACTCAGCATTTTTATACATCAGAAAATAACATCAAGCCCTTTATCTTCGAGGGTCATTAATTTCTTCAGGGATCCTGGATGGTTTCCCTCTGAATCTCTGTGGAGATGCTGCTTTTTATAACCACCCAATGTCACTGGGGAAAGTTTCTGCAGCCAGCACATTCACTGAGCCACCAGTGCTGACATTTCCCCTGTGATGTGGCTTTGTTAACTCTGTCTGGCCATCCACATAAGGTCATTCTTTGCAAGAACAAGCAATGCCACATCTACACTACAGCAAACCAGCAGTATCTGCAAAAACCAGGCTCCAGTCACATTATTTCATTTATTACTCGTTGCCCTTCATGATAATTTGAGGGGTTTTTTTCCGATTTTCTCATTTTCTTTGCCACCAGGACACGTTACAGCTCTGTCCACTGCACACAGAGAAGTTGCCATGTTTTGGAAACCTTTCAAGTGGTGAACATATTTAGATGTGTGCCTGAAACACAAGCTTGTGTTGTTGCTACAAGGGTATGGATCTTACTTTAGCTACAAGGCTTGGGAATTCAATTAGGAGAAGAATGTGGAGCAGGAGGCAGCAGAAAGCTGCTGGTGAAAACTCTCCCTAATTCCCATTTTCTCTGGGACCCTCATCCCATCACTTCATCTCCACACTTGCCTGATCCTTTCCTATTCATTTACTCCCCCCCTTGCAGAATCTGCTCCTAAAGTCAGCACACAGGCTGGATATTGGATCCAGACCCCAAAGCTCCTACCTGGGCTCTTTTCCAGCTGTGTCTTTGTAAAAAAGCTTTTCCTGAAGAAGCCTTTCAAAGAGAACAGATGCCCACACCTTGCTGTATTTTGAAGGAAGCTGAAATGATCCCTGAAGCAAATCCCTTCTGTGACCCATTCTGTGATCCAGGGACTGAATTCTGTCCTGCTTTTGCCCAGGAGTTGCACCCTGATGCTGCTGCTTGACGCCCACCTTGGGGATTATTTTCCTTTTTCCAAAACAGAGGAGACAGAGCAAAGAAACGCTCCAGGCAAAATTCTTGCACACAAAGTGCTTGAGCCCTAAAGGTGTGATGAAAGCATAATCCTGCACATAACCCTCAGTTCTGCTGCCTAAAATAATACTCCAGGATGCTGGCAGGGGAATACTACGCTTCCTGTGAGTGTTTCAGTTCACATTCTCCCAAAAATAACACAGCGACTGTTAACACCTGCACTTTTCAACATTTCCTTGCTAACAACAAGGAGATTAATGGGTTCCATTCAAAAAGACCTTTTTGACCTCATTTATGATGTTGAGAAACTCAGGAAGTTGCCTGCTAATCCAAATCTTGATAATCCCAGGTTTCTTCAGGAGAGATCCCGGCTCGAAGCGTTCAGCGGGAGAAGGGTTGGATCCAGGTGGGACAGGACCCACAGGGAACCACAGCAGGTGGATCCCTGTGTTAAGGGATGAAGAGGAAAGGTGGGAATGCAGGAATAGAAGTTACTCGACCTGCCCTGTGCTGCAGACCACAGGGAAAACTTCATTTGGCCAAGACTTTGCTCCCATTTTGGAAAACGTGGGAAGACGGGAGCCCGGGGGGATTGCAGCAGCTCCCAGGGGCTCCGGGCAGGATTAGGCCAGGCTGAGCTTGCAGACAGATCCTGGAGTGACCCAGGGGCCTGACCCAGCAGCTCCTGATGGCTCAGTGCCACAGCAGCTGGGAGCTGGCATGGGAAGCAGGAGCTGCAGGTTGGCTGCTCCTGGAAGAGTTGGGACTGGCAGATGACACCACTTTGTGCCTCTGCCTGGGATTTCCAGAGGAAAACTTCTTCCAGTTTTTTCACAGACAGCCCCAGCCTTCTGCTTTCAATTTTGCAAAGGACTGGAGGGTATTTTTTTTCTCTTTTCTTGTCTCTTTTCAATGTATTTGTGTATTATAAACATGGACCAAACCTCCAAGAGTTTGTCAGAGAGGTCCAGCCTTGAGAAAACAGCCTTGCCCAGACTGTTCAAAGTACAAATAAATCAGCACCTCTACCTGCTTCTGCTTAAGGAAACATTCAGCCAGTTGATCAAATGCCATCTTAATTACAAGTTTTGCAAAGAGTACAAACGAGCCAGGAAAAATCAGAAATAAGGAGCTGTGCAGCTCCTTCTCAACAGGAGGGAAAACAAAAATGAAGCCAATGCCTGGATTCAGCACAGGATGGGCAGGGACAAGCTGAGGATGCTTCAGAGAAGGAGCAGCCTCAAAGAAGGAAGGTTTGTGCAGGACACAGAGCCACTTCTGTCTGATCAATCACAGAATTGCAGTAACTGATGCAAATCTGTTAATTAGTGAGGCAAACTCTCTTTTAGCCATTTATCTGCAACTTTAGCGACCATGCAGAGATCCCATCTTCCAATTTAATTCCACAGACACAGCTGGAGCAGACCTTGAGCATCCCCACTCTGCTCTGCCAAGAATGTTTCTTCAGACTTTTACATTTCCCTGAAATCCTATTTATCCTTGTGAAGAAACTCAGCCCCTGATTAATTCAGAGGTGCCCCAATTAACAGCTGCCTTTCCTGGGGAAGGAGGTGGTTGTTTCCCAGGGAATGGCTCTGTGCTGCTCTGCTCCTCATCCTCCTTTTTCCCTCCTCAATCCCTGCACCTCTGGAATGTGGAAAGAGCAGATTCCCTCTGCTGGGGAGAGGTGCTGGAATAGGGATGGAGCAAAGAGCTGGAGGCAAACGCCACAGCTCAGGCTTTCTGTAGGAGTGAGGTTACCAGGATCACTGCCAGGGAAGATGGGCACATCCAGAGGGTGATCCCAGCCCAAAGATGGCATGGGCAGACTCAGCAGCACATTCCCAGTGCTGCTGCTGCCTCCCTGCTCTGACCCCTTTGCTTCCACTCCCATCTCCTCCCTCCTGCTTCTCTGCCATCCTTTAGTGCCCATTTCAGGCCTCTCTCTCACCCCAAACCTTTCACTGCTCAGCCCATTCTAATAAACTCAAAAATATTTGATTCCCAGAGCCAGCATGGGGTGCAAATCCATCAGGAAATAACAAGGTGCCCCCATTGTAGAGATTTTTTCCAAATTGGACTGATGGAGTTGTTTTGTAGACCCAAAGCAGGTGGGGGGGAGGGAAACCACTGTGGGCATTTGAATCCTTTTGCTCCATAGGAAGTTTTCAGGCAGCTCCAAACAATTGGGGCTGAGAAAGTGCAGCTGATGTTGTGTTTGCACACGGGATTTGTACACAGGGCTGGGAGCTGGAGCCCATTGTTCAGGAGCCTGGGTTCCCCCACGGAGCTGCAGGAAGCACAGGGCACAGCTGAGGATACCCTGGACAAAATTCCTGCAAGGATTTTCCCAAGGCAGTCTTTGTATGCTGCTGGAAAAACCAGAAAGAATCAGAAATATATCAATAAATGTATTGATTATCCTCTTTTGGGGTTGATCAGAGTAAAATTCAAAGAAATCTGGTCAAAATGCTTAGAAATTTCTTTTTTTTTTTTTTCCTTAGTGAAAAGATGAAGAATTAAACACATCCTCAAGCGCCTTCTGAAGCCTTTTTTCTCAGTTCCTCACGCATTCCTTTTTTCCAGAGATTACTTTCCCTCTGTAAGGTAAAGGAAGCCATTTCTGAAGGGTTCAAGAACAGCAAAAAATCGTAAAATTGCTGCCTAAATCCTTTCTCAATGGTGAGAAAAATAGGATGGGAAATTCCCACCCTAATTTGAATGCTGACAAATCACTGGAAAAGCCACTGAACTGAGGGATGGATTGCTGATTTTTCCCAAGATCAAACCAGGATTAGGCTCAAGTAGCAAAAATCTTTCTGAGAGGGGGGAAAGGACGAGTGCTAAAGGGTTTCAAGCTGAAGAAGAGACAGAGTGAAACAGTGGCTCCACCCAAACACGAGTAATTAAAATTTTTTAATTTTTCCCTGAGAAATGAGAGAGTTGACTCAGAGATAACATTCTGCTCAGAATCAGGATAAAACAACTTTTCCTCTGCCCATCCAACCTCCTCTGCACTGCTTGGATTCCAAGACAAACGCAGATATTCTGAGGAACAGGAGGGATTTCAAAAACCTGCAGAACCACCAGAAAGCTGCTCCTCGACGTGCGCAGAGCGTTTTGTGCTAATCAGGGAGCAAACTCCTCTGCAAAATATTATTCATGGGACTGAACATCAGCCAACTGCAAAAACATTTTCTTAACTTGTGGGTAAACAGTTTCCAGCGCTGGCCTCTGCCTCCCAGCATTATGGTAATTTCACACTTGAAAATTTCACAAATAAAACATCCAGAGCCGCTTGCGGGAAAATTGCGGTGAATTAAAATAAGCAGCAATTCAGTTTTGTCTAAGCTGCTCTGGTCTTTGTTTCAATTTCTTTGCCTGATTTGAGCTGAGCTTCTGAATTAGGAGCAGGGAATCTGGGATTTTTTTTTATTTTTTAAGATGCAGTTTTAGAGGATGGCGTTATTCAGAGAGCAGCAGGCAGGGAAAGAGGCACGATGAGGTCAAGGCAGAAAGAAAAAGCCAAGTAGGAACTAAAGAGGGATGGAGTGTGCCCAACAAAACCCAGATTAATCCTGCCTGCATCCATCTTCTGCCTCATTTGGTGCTGGGGTTCGAGACACAGGGCCAGGGATCTCGGAACAGGCTGCAAATGAGATTTTGAATGCCCATGCTCAGTACCAGAGGTAATTAGAGAGGTTGGATGAGGTTTGATCCAGGAAAAGTTCACAGGGTCTTTTTATAAAGCTCGTTTATGGTACCTGAGCAGGCACAAAGGAATGAGGCCAAAACTCTGCTTGGGAAAACAAGGACTTCCCTGAGGCAGGATCCCAGCACAGGTCATGGGCTGATCCCCCAGCTCTGCTCAGCACTTCCCTCCCCACAAAGCTGAGCTCAGCTCACAAGGTTGCACTGCCCCAGTGGAGCCCAAAGTCCTTCCTGAGCCTCACAGAGCCCCTGGAAGCCCAGTCCCAGCATCATCACATTTTGGGGCTGTTGGAATGTGACCTTTTCCTCCTGGTCCCTCCTGGAGAGAAGGAACATCTCCATGCAGGTCTGCTGCCCACGTTCCAGCTCATTTCTCACCCCACTTTTGACATTCAGATCAGTCAGACACCTCAAGCCCTGGAACATTTAATTACAGCTCGTGCCATCATTTACCTTGTCCACTAAGCCTTTGATTACATTAGGCAAGAAAGAAAATTTCGTCTATGCTCTCCAGCTATTCCTTAGGCTGAAAATAAAACTGGAATTGGCCAGAAAGAGATGACATTTTTCTTCAAGACAGCTGAAGGAAGCATGAAAACTGCTGTCCAGGATATCCGGGACTTGGCTGGTTCTTTCTCTTCCCTGAGTTTTCTCACCAAATGATTTTTGTTTATTCTATTTAAAAAGTCTGTTCCTCTTTGACAGGTGTCCTATAGGCAAGAAAATGTGTCTTGGCTAAGGACAGGGAGGGAATTAGTCCTGGGTTTCTTCTCAGGAGTAATGGAAGTATCTCTGCTGAAGGTGCACAGCAGAAATATTCCTGTGTTTAACTCAGAGTGATGTATCCATGCACAGAACTTCAGGGGGGATAAAATTATGGAGAATTGAAAGGCTCCAATAAAAATGGAAGTGAACTCGCAGTGGCAGGTGAAATAGGAATTTTGGAACTGGAAATTGAATGGAACAGAATATTGAAGTTTACAGGGGTTTGGAAATTTTGGAAAGGAGTTTTGTAAAATTAAAAGTCCAAATTAAAAAAAAATATAAAACAACAACAAAAAAAACCCCAATAAAAAGGCAAGCAGGCAGTTAGCCAGGATTCACTCAGCCTTTAAAACACTGTTATCAGCAAATACATCAATTTAGTGCAAAGTTCAGTGTTCTGCAAGCTTCTCCAGCATGAAAAGCTGGGTGAATCTGCTGTAGCACTAAAAGTGGTTACCAGGGGCCACCCTGCTCCCTCCCACCTCTGCCAAACCCATGGCCCTGCCCTGTTGGGTCACCAGATCTGGAAAACCCCAGTCCATTGGATATTTTTTAAAAAGGCACCATCCAGGAACAGCAAGATTCACTGCAAAACCCTCTGTAGCTTTTTAGTTCAACACCTGAACCCCAGTAATGACAGGGGTGTGAGGATACAGCTCCTTTTCACTCATCCCTAGGAACAACTCACCCAACTCCCTAATTAATTGATTAATTGACTTCCTAATTAATTGAATCAGCAGAAAAATGAGCCCTACAAAACTCTCACAGCAGTTTCTGGCTCAGCCAGGTCAGACAAGTCCCAGGGCCAGCAGAAGAGAAGGGATGGAAATGATGAAATAACGTGGCAAGAGAAGGGAAAAGGCAGGACTGCAGTGATGGAGATTAATCCACACTGTTGTGTCCACAGTATTTTGACATGAGGTTAGCAAATAATTCCTGATTTTGCTGTCCATGGCTGCAAATCATCCCAAGGTTATGGAGAAACTCAGATGCTTCCCTGAAGGATGAGCCTCTGCAGGAGTTAACGGAGGAAAAATCCAAGTTCAGGGTTTTATTTTCCACAGATCAACCTCAAGGAAGAAACAGCAAAGGAATGAATCAGTGAGGGCTGGGAAAGGACCTCAGATTAATAATATGAGTCAGGGGAGGACAGAGAGTAGCTGAACACATCATCAACACGAGCATCACCCCCAAACCTCCACATAACAAAGCACCAAGAGTCAGATTTAACTTTAACCATGTGTCCTGCTCAGGCAGTTGCTTAATCACCCTAATGAACACAAATAGCCCCCAGAATTCAAACCCTCTGTGAAATATCAGCACCCTAAACCAAAATCTGCCAGCAGAACAGATCCCTTTGCACCCACAGGTAGGGGTCAGTCAGTATTTCCAATAAATTTCCTAGCAGACAATTTGTTCTTTGAGTAGAGGTACCAGGATGCTCCATGGTATTTTTTTTTAATCTTTTATTTCATTTTCACAGTCAAACTGCCCCTTTGGAAACCTTGTTTTGAAAATAAAAAAGCAGAGGATTAAATAACCTTCTTAAGCAGATTTTGCAAATAATGGACAGGTTTATTGGTTTGGAGAATGAAAAAAAATGGAATTTCATCTCACACAAAACCTTTTGTGAGTTCCCAGCACTACAGGATTAATTAGGAAGGCTCTTCATGACTAATAGGTGGATGGGCTTTACTTTTTCAAGAAATTTTCCTCAGAGTGTTAAACTGGGGGGACCTATGACAAATTTCCATGAAGATCTGCTCCTTGGGACCCATCTGACCACACCATGGTCACTTTTGGGCCCTAAGAAATCAGAGGGGGAACTTTTAGGTGGGAGGGGGATGCAAGCCATGGGTGAAACAAGTGAACCAGAGGTCAGGCAGAGATTTGAAGTGTTTTTAGGATATTTCAGGGAGAGCTTCCATGCTCTCCAAAGTGTCGATCCATCCCCTTGGCCTGGCAACCATCCAGAGGTGGCTGCTCCCTTCCTCCCCTCCACAAGTGGAGAAAGAGAGGAGGAGTTAGAAAGTTAACATGGCAAATCTCCAACCCTCTCCAAACATATTTTATTAAATCCAGCAATTAATATCAGGGAGCATTGCCTGCTTCAGCAAAGCCAGTCCAATATGTGGGGAAGGAGAGCGGGAGTGATTTAGAAACTCCTATTTCTTGGACAGGGGCACACTTAAAAAGGCTGATCTCATAAATCTGTGGTTTCTACGCCTTTTTGGGTTGTGTGTCTGAGCACTCCCACAGCAGATAGTGGGACATGTAACATTCCCAAGTCCATGAACCCCAGTCACATGATGGTAATTACTGGAGACCTTGAAACACAAAGACCAATAAATTCAGCATTAAGAGCACAGCTCCTGTTCGCTTACTCACAGCACAGAATTTGGCCAGAATTTGCATGGGAAGGTCTTATCCCTTCAAGAATCTTGATTTCTCAACATGTTGTTGATCCTTTGGATACCTCTGACCACATGTTAGACGAAGAATATTCCACTCAAATGTCCTTAAAGGGTCCAAAAATTCCAACCCAGCGGGTGCTGGCTCCTGATTCCTTGGGCCTCTTCAGAAATTCAGCATCAGGAGCTTTTGAGAGGGGGGAATTATAACAAAGTATAAGTGAAGTTTTCCTTTCCAAATACAGAGATTCTTTAGAGCACAGAGTTGAGTATCTTGGACTGACAGGATAAATATGGGACCACTTCATCCCAGGGAAGATGGATCACATGTACCCTGGAAGGGGAAACCACTGAAATGGAGAAGCAGGTAAAAAATGGGGTAGGAAAAGAAGAATTCAACACCAACTGCAGCGGATGAGAAGCACCCACATTTCAGCATCTCCCCAGAGCAAACTCCTAGAGCTGAACTCTGCTTATTGTGGAAAAACTCAGAGATGGAAAACCAGCAACATCCATCTCTTAGCTGCTCCGTGGGTCTCTGAGCTGAGTCTTGGTGTTGTCTGTGCACGCTGGTGCTGTGACTCACGAGCTGAGCAAGCACAGCCTGCCCCAATGCTGGACTCTGCTGCCACAGCTGAGCTGCCAGCTCTTTGAAGGAGATAAAAGGTCCCCAGCTCGGCCAGGACAAATTGGCACCTCTCCACCTCCTTGGAGATTTACATACGTATTTTTAAAATGAAGCAGTCATTAAAGGGCTGCTTCGCTGGGATAATTGCAATTATCCCATTCTTTCGGTGGCCCACTGTAAACAGAGAGTTCACTGTCTTGTCTTTTGCTGGAGCAGGAGTCATCCCAATCCCAGCACTTCCTCTTTGGCAACAGGCAATTCCATCTGAATCACCACCCGGCTCTTGCTCCATCCTCAGGCTCTGATGGTCTGATAACATTTACTCAGAACTCCAAGCAATTAAAACCAAGATGACACATTAAAACAATCCCAATTTAGAATCCATCTTTAAATGATTATTTAGAGCTGATTGGGAAATGGAATTTCTGCTCTGCAGGGAAGTCAAATGTTTCAAAATTCGCTTTCATCACAGCCTGGAATGCAACCTGAATTTGGCTTAAATCCCATCTTAGTTGGACTTTCGGCACCTGGGACTTGCAAACTGCTTAATGTCAGCCGTCACTTCATCCCAGAGAAAAGTGCAGATGTTTCCACATGGGGCGACAGAGTGGCCTCCATTAAAATGCACTCAGCACTGTCCCATTAATTAGCCTCAGGAGAGGCACAATTCCTGCTTTTTCCCCAAAGCCTTCACGTGGGCACGGCTGTGCCCAGACCACACCCAACACATGAGGGACAAATGGAGAGTCACGAGCACAAAGAACTTTTTCCCAGCAGAGCCAGAGTTCATAAAGAGGGAATTGTGACCTTTCTGAACTGGACAGAGATGAAATTTCCACTTTTTCATGGGAGAATCCACTGAAGGACAAATAGGGAATGTCACAAGAGGATTTCTCCCATCCTCTCTTTTTACATATAAGGGAAAGCAGCAGTCAGTGTGTGCAAGGAGCTGTCACTGCCCATCAGGGAGGTGGAGATGGAGATGGAGATTCACCCCAACAGAGGAGCACCATGGTCTCCCTTCCTACTCCTCACACACTGCAGGCCCTGAATTCCCTTCTGTAGTGATGGATTCATCCAATAAAACCAGATCCAAACTTATGGAGCAAACCACTGGGAAGGCACCACATAGGAGCAGGACCATGCTCCCACAAAAACTCACTTCCTATCAGAATGGAACAAAGGTTTGTATTGGAAGTAGCTGGGTTTGGTAACAATTTTGAACTGGTATTTCTGGCCAAAACCATGCTCATCCATACTCTCTGACCAAGTTCACTGTCATTCTTGGCTACCTGTCTCAAGGGTCAAGGAGAATGGGTGGATGAGGTCCAGACACTACTCCATCCAAGGAGGAAAATCTCTCCCAGCTCCCAGATTTATCTGGGTGGTTGCTTTGCTGCTCTCTGTCCATGGATCTGATAAGAACTGCCCCCTCAGACCCCTTCCCTTGCTCCTGGAGCTGGTGGGGCCGCAGTACTGCAGCAGCCCATGGTCCTAGCCTTGGTGTGGAGGATGGAAAGCCTGAAACCCCTCCCTGTGCTGCACAATCCATCTGTTCCAGCACTTGGACATGCCTGAAATTTTTGTCCAAGCCAGGCCTGAGATCGTGGCAGTTAAAGGCACCATTCTTCACCCCTGAGTTGTAAAGGGCTCTCCTTTCACAACTGCTTGAGTGATGGGTCATTACTCAGCTGCCTTCACAGAAAAAACTATTTTCAGTGAGTTCCTTGCAAATGAAATTACTTTCTGGTTTATTGAAATTGCATTGGCTTGAGTGGCCTTGTCATCACTGAGTCCCTTTGACTCCTGCAGCCAAACAGCCCCAAAGAAATCTGCCACAGCTGAGCAGGTGGGGGAAGAGGGGGCAATGGCCTTTGGAGGACGAAAACACATTTCTGACTCTGAAGAGCTCCTGAGGAAGAAAATCAGAATATGGGCTCTGATTCAGCAAAGCAATTAAGTATATGCTTTAAGTCAAAGCCTTACTTAATTCCTTTGACTCCAATGGGATTTAAGCAAAGACTTTAGACTGAGCTGAATTCAGGTCTAAAAATTCCTCTGACGTTTTTTTTTCCTCCTGGATTACAGTGAAAGAGAGTGGTTATAGTGCATGCCTCGAGAAGCAGAGGGGTGATGAACTGTGATGCACATCCAGTCTAATGTAAAGCTTTAAAAATCACTTGGCAGGAACCGAGTCATAAATTAAGTTGCTCAACTGGTCGTGCTTTGCAACCAAAGCCATTGTCTTCCAAGGGCTTGAGCTTTATAACTTCCCAACTGGCCCAAACTCTGCTGTGGCTGACCAGGAGAAACTTTACACTTGATAAGTCCTCTAATATGCCAGGGAGAGTCCCTCCCTCCCCTCCTGTTCCCCTCCTACCTCTTTAATGAGCATCCCCATTAGCTTGGGAGTACAAAGGGAGTTCACTCTGCGAGCCTTTGTGTTCTTTGCATGTTAGGAGGGCTAAGGAGCAGTTCAAAAAGCAATCTGCCCAGAAACCACAGTTTATGAGTCCCAGAAGTTTCATTTGCTCAGGTCAGACTGAAAGCTTGGCTGAAGATACAGCAGAAATTTTTCTCTGTCAGGCAACAGAAAGCAGTACAAAGAACCCAGCTGTTAGGTCTCATAGCCCAGGCCTCTAATTAAAACAGTGGAAAATTAGATAACTTCACAAATTCATCACTGCCACCACTGGCTGTCAAAAAAAAAAAAAGCTTGGGGGTTACCACCCACCTTTTGTTTATGTTGCTAACCAGTGTCTCCATCTTGTGTGTGTGTGTGTGCACAGAACTGAGTTTTCCTCCCTTCCCCCTGCTCTCAGCCACTTTTTGCACCTCATTCAAAAAAACTTCAGATGAGACTGAAAAGGGGCTGTAAACCAGGTTTGCAGATGTGCCTTCCCACACAGATTTTTAAAGTTGTTGTTTTTTTTTTCCCTATGAGGGAAAATGAAAAGGGCTCAATTTTATTCTTCTCAGAGGAGGTGGAAGGGCAATAGTTCTTCCCAAAGATGCAAGACACAGTCGGTGTGGTGCTTCTGAATGTCTGGCTTGAGGTCAACAAATGTCACTTGCAGCTTGTGATCAACTCTGTATTAAAAAAAATCCCCAAGCAAATAATACCTACATCCCTAAAATAAAGGAGGAAAGACCTTGTAGCACCCATGCTTCAACAACAGCCAAAAAAGAAACCTCATATTCTTTGGAAAGTTAAATTCACCTTTGAATTACACTGGGTAGGTTCAATCCCTCTCAAAACTAAGAGGGATTAAAAGTGTCTCTTGCATTAAGCTTTTCTTTTAGAAAAAAAAAAGTTCCTTCAAAGAACAAAGGGAAGAGGTTCACACCTGAGCAAGCCACACCAAGTATGAATCAGCTTCTCCTGCAGAGGTCCTGGCACAGGGGACCAGGAGGGGATGGACCATGGTACAACACAGGGTAAAAAGCAGATTAAAGATACAAACATTTTGTAAATACAGAAGTGGAAGACAAGTTTAGGGTTGGGCCTGGGAATTGTTCTCAGCTTAGCTTTCATTTGAGGCTGTGGGGTGGAGGAGAAACAGGGCAGATGCTCCAATCCACAGGGTGACACCAAAATGAGGCAGCCAACTCTACAATTTGGTGTTTTTTTAAATTATAAACCCTGTGGTTTTTAATAAAACCTCTATTTTTAAAATTATAAACCTATTAATGAATATTCAATTGTCAACTGAACACCTGAATTTGTGGGCAGAGCCCAAGCAGCCAAGGCTGGTGAGGGCAGCAGGTTCAATGTCTCCTGTCCCAAGTGTCAGGGCTGGGGACCTGCAGCTTGTGCTGCTCCACTGCTTTCTCTGCCCTGCTCTCCTGCAGGGTTTGGGAAACATGGAAAAGGAGCACTGTTTTGGCAGAAAAAGCAGAATTGCAAGAGTGTGGATAAGAATAGAGCTAATAAAGACACTGTCCAAGATGAAGAGAAAGATGAGACAAAGATCTACATCAAGACCGTGGCTACATCGACCCGTTAATTAATTTCCAGTCACAGAGCAGGAATAACTTCCATTCCAGAGCAGGGATTTGCTCTCCTAGTGAAATAAAACATATTTACTAGAAGCCATTTGCTGAAAGGCTGCACGGAAAGCACATGTGGTCACTTCAACCAAACACATTTAGCCTTGTACCAAAGGGAGCTGAGGGCATCCAGAGCCCCCAGCAGCTCCAAAGTGGTTCCATCAAAGCTTTGTGGGATCAAACACCACGGCTGCTCCTCGGGTGGCCCTGAAGGATGGAGCTGAGGGTGAGCACGTGCCTACACAGCCCTGGCTGGAGTCACTGCTGGGATCAGGGGCTCCCAGCCAGCCAAGCCGCCCTGAGCCCGAGGGGCTTTCGCCGTGATTTGTGTCTTTCTATAATTGGCACGGCCCTTCTCTAAAGAAAAAAGCACCACCACCAACCCCTTCCCAGTTCTCACCAACAAAAGGTAAAGACATTGAGAAGGACGGCATTCTCTTGTCACATGTTACCTTCTAAATCTTGAGTCTTCCTTTGTACTCTGACAGTAATTTCACATATAGACATGGCTGCCAAGCGAGGTTTGTTTGATGTTCTTTCCTGCCTTTGTAATGGAGTTTCCTTTTAAGCAGGAGGAGGCGGAGGGAGAGGGGATGACAGGGGCTTATAAATATGGAAAAGACACTTTTTGGCAAAAAATTCGTGTCGCATTTAAAATATCTCCATGACTCTTTTCTTTTTCCCGCCTGTGAAGCCAGCCACCTTTGGGATTGTCCACTTGGAAAATCTACTGTTAAAAAAAGAAGCACAGAAGGGAAAATCATCATGGCTGGAAAATATTCAAGACTTTGGGAAGCCAAAAAATAGCCCCAAAAATCCGCTACAAATCCTGGAGTGATGTCAGTGTTACCTCCTCTGCTCTGAAAGGCCACACTGCCACTGAGGCACCTGTGAAAGGTAAAGTCAAGGGAGCAATGAGTGAGCTGGTGCTCTCTGGAGTGACCAGATCTTGGAAAACTTATGCATTCCATAGGAGAAAGGCCATAACACCTGTCCTAGGTCTTAGCAATAAAGTTTGGGATGGTTTCTCCATGTTCTCCATAAATAAGGCAAAGCTGGTGAAGATCCAGCCTGCTGGGACTGTGATTCACCCATCAGAGATGTTAAATTACACCTCACAGTAAGTGATCCCAAAAATTCAAGTGCCATTCCCAAGGTTACACAGGATCATGAGGGAAGCAGTTGTCATCCAAAAAAGCAGGTGCCTGATCCTCAAAGTCACCATGCTGATGTTCCCAAAGGACCAGACCTGGGATCCTTCCACATTCAGGGCATAAAAATGACTGATCTGAAACAACACATGATGAAAAGGACAGGTTGGAATTGTATTACAGGAAATTGTGTTATCCCAGGAAAAATCTGAATGGAGGATGAGATGTCCCAGAAATCCACCAGCCAAACGCAGACAGCTGCTATCCATGGGTGGCTGGTGAACTCAAGGCTCAGCTCCACTCAGATTCCACATCTTCATTCCCTGAGACTTGCTCAGAGCTCCTCAGGAAGGACCCACATGTCTCCCTGCTTTTTAGCAAATAACGGATGTGCCTTTCATTTATCCCCAGGACTCTTTCCTTCAGATTGCTCTTGACACTCCACACTTCGCCTGACACATGAAACCCCCTCCTCTGATAAATTTATGTGCCTTATAAACAAAAGCTACAAAATAGCCAACAGCCCCACATCCCTGCCAATTTGAGCATATGGAAGAACAAGGAGAAGACAAGGGATCTTTTTTTTTTTTTTTTTGCTAGGAACACCAGAGTTTCAGAGTTTGAAGCGGAAAGCTCCATTAGTCCAGCTAATGAGGGATTGTTCCCTGTGGTATATTCCCCTCAGCACTAAATGACTCAAATGATAGCCCTTCCAACACTTCCCTGGGGAAACTATTCCACAGCCTCATAGATCACACTGTCAGGAGCTTTTGGCCAGATGGATTTCAAAGGCTACGAAATGTGCTGGAGTGTTTGGCTTGGAAACCCTTGAAACAGTTTTGGGCTCTCATATTTGTGATACCACAGGCATGACTTCAGCTGTTGGACCTCAGCACCCAAGTCCTGCACACCTCTGTCCCCTGCACACGTTCTCACGTGCGTGGGATTGGGCTCACCCCGCTCCTTGTCCAGGGAAAGCTGCTGCAGGAAAGAGAGCCCTGAGTGTTTGTTGCTCTCTGGGCAACTGCAACCTAAATTGTCTTGAAGGCTTGAAAGGCTTGGGCTGATGTTATTCCAGGGAGAATTATTCCGGGGGAAAAAAAAATAAATCCGGGTGTTTGATGTCGTGGGATTGCCAAGAAATGTCCATAAAGCTACCAGAGAAATTCTGTTGGAGTTTCCCTGTTGAACTGGGGCCCAGGAGTAGCAGATCCTGGTTTTCTGCAGGTGGCTTTCTCTCAGCCTGGCTCCAGAACGTGGAAATCCCATCTGGCTGTGCAGCAGGTGGGATCTGAGCTCACGCCTTTCCAGACCCCATCTCCATTTTGGCTCAGTGGCACTGGACCCGCTTATCCTGTGGATAAATAGAGCCAAAGAGGGAGAATTTGACAATTTCCCACTGGAGGGACCAGAATGGCTCTGCAAAACCCATCCTGAAGCAGTACCTTGAGGATTTTATGTGGGTGAATCAATGGTTCCACACAGCTGGAAAACTGAATTTAAAACCAAAGACAGATGGGAGTCTTCCTGCACCTGGAAAGCACCTCCTGCTCTTCAGACAGCACAGGTTGAATCCTTCACCCACAGATCCACTCTGGGAGGAGGCATTGCTTGGGAATAATTCAGAGCATCCTGTAGCATTAATTCAGAGGAGTCTCTTCCAGGCAGGAATCTGGGATTGGATGTTCGCACACAGCTCAGCAGCTCGAAGCTTTCTTCCTTCTCTAAGCTGACCTTAATTTACCTCCTTCAGCCCCAGCATTCTCCCTCTAGGAGTAGTAAATCTGATATCCCAGCTTTCTTCGAAATGGGGATTTTGGCAAAGCTTTGAGGTGTTTGAAAGTGGGCAGAGCAAGCCCTTTTTGTCATCATCTGCGTTAACACAATGCTCATAGTTATCTGCCAGGACCCTGATGCTGTACAAACAGCCCAGAAATGGGACCTGCTTTACTCTGAACTGTTTAATCCACTTGGGCTACGACTTCAAATGTTCTGATTTTAGACCTAAAAATAACCCAGAATAGAATGTACTCTTCTCCTGTTACCACCCCTACCACCAAGGGGAGAAATAAGGAGAAGTCCAACCACTTTTGAGGATGAAATGTGATAACGGGTCCAGTGAGGGAAATAAAAGCCATATAAACTGATCTAAATGCATGCAAAATGCACTCACTTTTGGCAGGACGGATTTTTATGCAACTCAGGCAGGGAAGTTACATAAGGAATTCCTCCCCATGCACTTTACTGGGAAGTAAAGATGTCACTGGAATTCCTGTGCGATTAAAGTAGAAGGGAAATGTTTATGGGAGAAACTGGTCTGAAGGAAAAAACCTCACGGGTGCTTCTTTCCCAATACTTTATAGGGATTGAAATGCCTCTGCTGGTGTGGGTAAAGTGTTTGCAAACCATCCAGGTTTATATGGAGGATCCCATTTCCATTGTCAGAGACAATGGGGACGGGACAAGGATTTAGGCCCTGCAGCTCTTTGACACATTTCAGATCTCTGGAAAGGGAAAATTGGGGATAAGCCATTCCTCTGGCTGCAGGCAGGCACTGATCATCCAACAAAAACACTGCTGGGAATCAGGGCTGCTCTTTGATATGGCACACAGGGGGTTTTTGGCGGGTTTAGGTAACACGACACCAGGTAGATATGAAAATGAGAAGCTTTGATGGATCACACCTCTCCCAAAATCCATGGAAGAGGCTCCGGGAAGCAAAGCTGACAGGGATTACTGCAGATAGAGCTGCATTCCTGCAGCACATTAAGCTGCTTTATGCCATGCCACGACTTGATGTGATAATGTAACACAATAGGGCAGGATAGCACAGAGCCAGGCTGGGAAAGAGAGGAAAAGAAGGGAAGGAAAGGTTTGTTTGGGGAAGGATTATCTGTTTCCGATGAGGGCATTCCCTCCAAGGGTTGGGTGGGTGTTCAGCTGGGGAAGGGTCTGCTAAAGGACAAATTTTGGATGTCCTCTGGGCTTCTCAACACGAACAACTTGGAAACAAAAGATTTAAGCTCAAGTGTGGGCTGAAATTTTAATCTTTCCATACATCCAACCCAAACATTGTTCTGCTTTCTTAAGGGATTAGTAATTATTATGACAAATAACATTGCTTCATCCCTAGTTACTCTGCAGTTTCTTGTGAGCTGCTTCCTCAGACCTCACACTGCTGGAGCAGCCACCACTTATGATGAGAGTTTGGAGTCATGGGTTGGGCAGTCAAGAAACAAAATACTTCATTTAGGCACTGCCTCTTTTTCCTTAATTCTATTTCTATTCCTCTACTCTTATTTAACTCATCTTACCCATTTCTAGATTAACATGATCCAAGCTGAAAGTTTTGGCAAAGATGCTTTCAATTCTCTGCAATATCTTGGTTATTGTAGTCAAACCACCTCTCAAATTTCAGTCTATTGAGCAAAATGCTCAGTTTCCTATTTAAAAATAATCTGTTTTCAGTAACGCCTTTCCCAAAATCCACTTATCTTTCCTTACAATGCATTTCTGGACCTCTCTCTGTTGCAGAAGGCACAGATTGATGGCTAAACACTATGGAAGAAGAAGGAGGAGGAGGAGTGTCTTTTGAAAGGTATATCCTAAAAAATACCTAATAATCCTTTGGAAAGGCCCCATTGGAACAGACTCTGCCCATGGCAAGTGCTCTCACTAAAATGTAAGCACTCATTTAAATGCTTTGCAGAATCAAGGCCTAAATTCCTGGCTTTATTCAGCTTGATAGCAATGACAGAATGAAGACAGGAGGATTATTCTATAAAAGGTTCTTTTCCCCATGTTTCAGCAGCTCTCACTGAGAGCTCAGCAACAATCCCAGTCCTGTTAAACTTTTTCAGTGTGGAGAACGGACCAAACACTAAAAACTGATTGTTAATATTTGGCAACACCCCTTAAGAAGAGATTTCAAATCCTCCCTCAAGGGTTGTCATCAAACCCCTCTCTGAGCTGGGGTTTAGAGCCCTGAGCTCTGGGGGAGGCTGTGCCTGTCACCTGAGCAAGGCTGTGCCAGAGGCTGTGCTGCTGTGAGCCAGGCTTTCCTTGGAAAAATCAACTCTGGGCATCTCCTGATGCTGTACTTCATGTCAGCATGTCCAGGATGGACATAAATCAGGAGAGCTCTGTGCAGAAACACAAATGAGCTGCAAATCCCTTCCAAAGAGCTGGGGAGATCCTTACATGAGCTCACATTCCAGCTCTGCTGGAGCCACAGGGTTTAAACCATCTTGGATGGGACAACATGAGCTGCATTCCCAAGAAAGCTCAGGAGAAGTTTGTCAGGTGGAAATTCTGCCTCGTTCACACCCAAAAATTCAAGAGAGTAAAGAACTAAGGGGATAAAAGGTGACAAACAATAAAAAAGCAACATGCATTAATCCAACATGTTGTTCCCAAAGAGGAGTAAAATCCATAAGGCTGTTGAATTTTACAGGACAGTCATGCACAAACTCCTGGGAAAATCTTTCAGGTGAGTGTGAAGATGTGAGAACACAGAGAAATCTGCTTTGGTGCCTGGCAATGGCATCTTAGGGACATCATAATCAACCTGCACATCCCACCTTCCACTCCATTCTGTGAAGAGCTGGGTGTGATTTCAATCAAATCTTCAGTTCTGTCTTCAACTTGGCCCATAATTCTGAGTGTGAGGCCAAGCAATGAGCTTTGGTTGGGATTGAAGGTTTTTCACTGTGTTTTCAGGTGTCAGTGCAGGTCTTGAGACACAGGTCCAGCAGGGCTGGAGGCACTGGTAGAAGTTTTCAAGGAAAACAACACCTACACTTCTGCCAGGTCATTTTAGGGCAAAGCCTGAGGTGCAGCCTAACCTGAGCAGGATTCTTTGCCCTTGGTATCAATCCAAACTCAGTGCTTATGCCCACTACTGGATGAGAGTGATGGGACCCACAATATCCTCCAGTTATTCTGAACTTTCAACATTCAAAATTCTCCATTTCAATCTTGAGCCCAGTCCTTGCTGTTCCAAGGAGTTTTGTCCATGGAGAGGCTGTCATGACACAAACCAACATCTCCTCCTGTGTCTGCAGCCCCAGCAAAGGCCAGCATCGACCTCATCAGGGTGGGGATGGGGGAAGGGGAGAAGGGAAAAAGGGAATCAGTTGGATTCTTGGTCTTGAGCCTGAGTGCACTCACAGAAAGGGATTTGTTCATCACAAAAATTGAATTCACACCATTTCCCTGCTCCGAGAAGACAGATGACATCAGCCCCTTGGCAGGAGGTGCCTTAGAGAAGATTCTAATCCATGTTCTGACAGGAAAATTCACTGGAGCTGTTGCTCACGCTCTGTCCAAGGTTTGATCATGGCTTGAATGTGGACCTTGTGCTGGCTGACAGGAAAAAAGCTTTGGGGCAGCTGATGAATGAGGTGGTACCTTATAGATTCAAGTGTGATTGTGATGTACAGCATCAGCCTCAGAGCCTAAATTGAGCAGGGGATAAGGGCTGACACTAAAAGTCTACTTGGGCTCAAAACAGCAGCATGTGCTGCACACTCCCCAGATTGCTGCATCTTCATCTCTGCCTGTGGGGAAAAATAAATGGACATGTTGGACCAAATCTGTGGTCCCTGTTGTTTTTTATGGCTGCTTTACAGGCTACAACTCACAAGTGAGTAGATAAGGCTGATCTAGAGTAGTTATCTGGAAGAAAAACGCTGGATTATTTAATGTATTGAGCACAGTAAAGGACTCAGTTTCACAGCTTGAGGTTGTATCTGTTGGGATTTATCATCCTTATCCAGAGCCCAGGGCAGCTGGCAGTGGCATCAGGGTGATTCTCCAGTCCAGAAGCAGCTGAGGAATCAAAAGGAGTCATTTCTTACTGGGAATAGATCAGACAAATCTGTTGGTGCTTAATTGCATCTATCATTAGCAGAGTGACCATCTAATAATTACAGCAGCCCAAAGATGTGACCTCATGTCCCAGTCCTCTGCCATGGCAATGGCCAGGTTTTATCAGGGATGAAAATCAGGGACCATCCCAGATTCCACAGAGGATTATCTCTGAGTCACCCTCCCAAAGGAAACAAGGAAAGAGCATCAGCAGGGATGCAGACAGTGATTGATTGAACTCCTGAACCCTGGAGTTCCACCTTGGCTACTGACAGGCTCTGGTCCCAAGCCCAAACTCAGGAGTCCCCTCCTTGTTGCCCACATGAGAAGCTCAGCCCAGAGCAATTCTGTTGGTGTGACTCAGACCAGTGTGTTTGGAGGAGACAAAGGATTGAGGGGGAACTCAAAGGAGACTTGGCTGAAGTTCACCAGCCTTAAAGCAGAAAGTGCATCTCCCCTTTTGCCCAAACCCCCATCCAGCAGTTGGAAATCCAGGAGACATCTCCCTGTCTGAGCCCTCTGACCTGCAGCTGCTCTGGATCTCCTCCTCTTCCAAGCCAGGGATTTTCTGATGCAGCCAGAATGATCAACCCAAAGGAAAGTGCTGCCATCCTAATTAAACCTTTTTTTCACGTGCTTCCTTGTGCCCACCTTGGCTTATGTTCAAAAGAACAAGAAGGAAACAACCAAAAAACACAAATAAAAACCACTCAAGCACCAGGACAGGCGAGTTGGTTTAGTTTCTTACAGTGTCCAGCACAGAAAGGAGCAGGGCTGGAGCATGCCAGCAGTTACAGAATCATTAAGGTTGGAAAAGATCTCCAAGATCATGGAGTTAAACCTTTCTCAGTGCTCTCTGCAGCTGTGCCTGGAACTTGAATTGCTCTGGAAGTGCACTACATGTGGACATGCTTTAAAAAAAGATGTTGAGATTAGGAAAACATTATTTCACTACAGGAATAACACATTTCAGCTGCCTTCACTGCTGCTCAGTGGGAAAAAATCTTTTCCAGCAGAAAGAGGACTTTGTGAGGAAATAAAGGGAACACACACTAGAAGAAACTGGGATTTGGGATTGGGTGGTTTGAGGTGTGGAGCTGCTGGAGAACATTTTAAACTGGGTTTTACCCAGGCTGGGCTGTTCCTCAGAGGGTTCAGTGACTGCAAGAGGAGCAAGTTGACACCATAGCTCCTTCCAAGGAGGCTCTGGCCCTGGACATCACCATGGCACCAGCAAAGGGAGACCCTGAAAGCTCCACCTGGAGTTGCTGTGAGACGTGGATGTGTCCAGTGTCAGGTGGATCTGACACACCCTGGAGTATCCTGCTCCTGGAAACAGGGCAGTGGCCAGAATTCCACACAGCCCCTTCTAGTGCTAACAATCCTGTGGTAGCCACCAGCCTCTCCAGCTAGCCCTCAGCCCTCAGCAAGAGGAGATGAGACATGGATAGAGGTGATCAGTAACTTACACAGCACTTGTGCTTTTCCAACAGGATGAGAACTGTGCAAAACTTTGATTTACCTCTCCCAGAAACCTCTGCCCATCCTTTGGAGGGATGGCCAGGTTCAGTCACCCACCAGAAGCAGGTTTGTAGGTCACTGGCAGAGCTGCCAGAGCAGAGGAGGCTCTGCTTTTCCCAACGCCCATCCCACTGGATGACACCAGAAAAAGACTCAAATTAAGGAGTGTTTTTGAAGGCAGCATTTTTGAGAGTTTGTTTTTCTGGCTTGTTGGCCTTTTCTCCAAAGGGATAGAGTTTCTCCAAGGGAAGTTTCTTTTTGCAAAGTGACTGACCCGCTGGCACCAGTACAAAGTTTTAGGAGATGAACTCATACTTCTGACTACGATTCCTCTGCACTGTTGAGAGCTGCTAATGAAGAGGAGCAGGGAGCAGCTAGAAAGGAAATAAGAGCCAGCAGCTTGGGAAATAGAAACAGGGAATAACAAGGTCCTGCTCTGCCACGAGCATCTCCAAAGCAGAGGGGTCAAACCCTCCCTTTTCCCCAGAGAGAGGGAGCTCGAAGGGTCCCCAGCATCATTTGAACCTCAAAATCCCTCCTCCCTCTCTCTCATCTTCTGCCTGACTCTGGGAGAGCCTAATCTTCCCTGAGTTACTTTGAAGTTACGCAGGGATTTAGATTTGTGCCTCTTTTAAGGCAAGGCAGAGCCCTGCGGGAGAGGCGAGCGACGGGAGCGCTCCTCGCCTGCCCTAACACAGAGCAGGCACCGGGGTGACATCCTCCTCCTCCTCCTCCTCCTCCTGCTCATCCCCTCCTCCTCACATGGGATCAAACTCCCCGTTCCCAGCCCTTCCCAACCCTTCCCAGCCCTTCCCAACCCATCCCTGCCTGTTCTGCTTCCTTCCCCGGTCCTGGGACTCTCCACACGCTGAGATTTTCTGGGAGCCCAAACACTTCCACTGCCTGCAAAGCCCCCCAAAGCTGCCCTGAAGGTGCTTCCCATCTTCCCTTCGTTCATAAGGATGGTAAAGAGTAACTGGACCAAGCCTTGCAAAGGGAATCACAGATCCATAAGGATCCAGGGATTCTTAGAAACCTCCTCCCATCACAGAGATCTCCACCCCCTGAACATGCCTGGCTCATGCACAGCACCTTCCAGCCCAAGCAGCTCTTCCACTTTGCAAAAAGGAACACGATATATGCTGTTAAAATCTACTGAAGATGGATTGCTAGCCTTCCTTACTTCCTTTCCAAGGAAGGAGAGCAGAGCCAATGTCATGCTGTGAGTCACCGGAAGAATAAAATTGAATCCTTGGGGCCAAAGCTTGAAAACAGCATTGCCAGGGATTTTTCCCTCCTGTTTTTCAAATACCCTTGAAGTTTCTTCCCCCTCCCTTGTCACTGGTCCACAGCATTACAGAAAAAGTGCCTTCAAAACACCATAAAGGGTTTTCACTTGCCAAACTACTGAAAATCTACCTGCTCCCACCAAATTTTTTATCACTCTTGGAAATCTTGTTATTCCTGGAGGGTCTTGATCCCTGTTCCCCTCTGATCTCCAGGCCTTGCCCAGCACAATGAAGGCTGTTGGAAAGGGCACCTGGCCAAGAGCAGATGTCAGGAAGGTTACCCAGCCTTTGTTCACTGGCAGGGAACACGAGATTCCCAACTCCAGCTTCATCCACATCTCCCAACCAGGACAGAAGGTGGCTGGGATCATTTATGTCCCAGAGGGAATCATGGGGCTTTACTCTGAACCTGTGGGAGTATGCAGGCAAGGATTTGATTTAGGGGAGTGTGAGATGTGTAGCACCTCTGAGGTTTATAACTTGTACGAGCTTATCTCCTTTTGCATCAAGAAGTGTCTGGGAAGCAGCCAAGGGCACACAGCAGAGGAGATAGCAAGTGGGAAGGGAGAGGAAAAAAGTCAAGGGGAATACAAGCATATTTATAAAAATCAGAACAATAGTTTCCCAGAGCTGTGATAAGAACTATTTTCTATTTTCTACTCACAAAACCACTACACTGATTTTTTTTTTCCCTCATGCATTTCTCCTCTTTTCTTAAAAAGAAAATATCCAAACCCCAGCACTTTGCCTGAAGCCAGAGCTGTCATGAGAGCAGCAGCCAAGGTGGAAGGGGTTAATCCTTGTGCCTCCCAGCTAGGAAGGAGGCCTGCAGCTTTTGGGAAGGACCCTGGGGCTGGTGGTGCTGCCAGGGTCCCTGGTGAGTGTTTGTTCAGATCAGCTCAGTGCACGGCACCCCCTCAGTCTGAAGGGATTGGCAAGAGCATCTCAAAGGGTGGCCTGGAGTCGTAAACAAGCAGGGCTTTGCATCCCCAGCCAGCAAGGCTGAGCTTTGCTGGCAGAGCTGCCTCAAGCAGGATCCCTCTGGCTCCCTGCCTGGCCCTTGCAAGTGTTATCAATCGCCTGCTTCCATGAACATTAAAGAAATCAAACTTTCCTTCTTGCTCTTGCACCCCCTCCCTTTAAATAGCAGCTTAAAAGGAAGCAAATTTAGAGCAAGGTCAGAGGGATACAGAGGCTGTTTCTCATGCTCTGAGGAAATCCTAGCTGTTGGATGGTGGAGGGAGTTATCTCCCAGCCCTATCTGGACATGAATTCAGAGAAAGGCTGGGAGGGATTTCCCAGGAAATTACAGTGCTGCCCCCAGCCCCTCTTCATCGAGGCAAGGCAGGATCCTCTCTGCTCACCATTCCCAATGGATCTCAGAGCAGACCCCACACAGCAATCCTGTCAGGGATACACTCATGGGTGCATCCCTGGAAATGTCCAAGGCCAGGTTGGATGGGGTTTGGAGCAACCTGGGATAGAGGAAGATGTCCCTGCTCATGGCAGGGAGGTTGGAAGTGGATTATTTTAATCATCCTTCCAATCCAAACTGTTCTGGGATTCTCTGATTATTCCATGGCTGTCATTTAGCCTTGGTGTCCAACAGCAGCATCTCCAGACCAAAACCCCCTGAACTGACATCGAACCACTCCTCTGATTTAAAAAACTGCTCACCTGAGCTCACCCCAGGACTGCAGGTGAGGAGAAATCACATTTGATCCAGACTAGACCAGTGTTTGCAGCTCCCTCTGGGATCAAAGCATTACTGAGATATGTTTGAAGATGGATGCAGCACTTTCAGTATCTATTTACCCATGCAGAATTAGATGTAAGTTTCTATAATTAAACATATCCTTGGATATATCCAAGGAAAGTCCAGGCTCCACAGAATCCTTCCTCCCCATATAATCACCCCAAGATACAGTAGAGTATTTCAGTACTGAGCTGAACAAGAGTTTTAACAGTTTTTAGCTAAAACCATTATCACTGTCACTCTTGCAATTTCTTATGGGCAGCTCTTTGACAGGTGAGCAGTGACCCACTCAGCTGCACTTGGAAAACAGGAGAGTTGGGAGAAGAAATCAAATCCCACCAGGATTCTGATTCCTCATCCAGCCACAGGGGATGTTCCCCCCATCCCCAACCCCTTTAAATCCCGGGGCAACATCTCTTTTCATTCACCCACTTAGCCCAAGTAAGTCCAAACGGGGAGAAATCAAAGAAGGATTTTAAGTCCATGTTTGAAACAGCTTATGGATTTTGGAGCTCCTTCCAGCTCCATCTCAGCAACGTTGTGCTGCAAGCCAAGGTTTCAGACGTGTGTCATCGGGGATCGCAGTTACAAATGAGATTAAGGAGCGAAATAAAAATCACTTGAGCTGGAGATAACTCACTTGCTGGCAGGCAGTGAGGGGCTGAATTGATCTCCTGGCCCACGCAGGCTCTTCCATCTGCCAATAACACCCAGCAATTCGTCAGAGCCGCAGCACGCAGTGTTTATAGCCTGGGGTTGTAATGAAATCAGCATCTCCCACAGGGAGCTTAACCCCTCCAGAGATCTCCTGCTGACAGAAGTGGCCCTCGTGGAGCAGAAAGGAAATACCCAGCCCAGCACTGGCTTTGACACACGAAAGTCTCAGAAAACATCAGAGTTCTTACAGGGTTATGAAAAACTCTGCCGCATGAAAGCCTGGAGAAGGGGTTTAGATCTGGTGGGACATCCAAAGTTGCTCTGGGAACGTCTACAGGGCACAACTGCCCCTTTCTCTCTTCTGTGGATGGATTCAGGTGAGCATCAGCTTGAGCATTGCACCTCCACTTTATCAGCCCTTCAGGGGCCAGGCACTTGGTCTGTCTGCCCAACATCAGGGAGCCACCTGCAAGCCCAGACCTGGAAAACCATTCCAGAGGGAGTTTGGGACTGCTGAGAGAGCTTCATTTGGGATCTCTGTCCAGTTGTTCCGTATAGACTCCATGAGGTAACAAACGCAGACCATGGAATCAGCCTTCCCACACAGGCAGAAGCCTGGATATGGACATGTTTAGAGGCACTGCAAAGCCTTCCAGGATTTCCAGTCTTCAGCCCTACCAGTGCAGCCCACTTCCAGATGTTGGAGATCTCCATCTGCATTTCCAGGGGCAGGAGAGCTGTGCCCCCCACTCAGCCAGCACTGACGCTGAGCCTACCCTTCCATCAGCACCCCAAAAAACTGGTGTGGGATAAATCACACCCTATAGGTCCACCACTCCAAAGCCTTCCATTTGCTTTTCCTTCCCCCACCAAACTCCTTTAGGCACGAGATATTTTTTCCAGCCCACGCTTTCCTAAAGGACACTGTGAGGTTTTGTATAAACAAAGAAATGAGGCACGACAGTTCGAGACTGAGGAGAAAATATCACAACCATCCCAACAACATCAACAGTTTAGAGAAAACACTTGGAGCTGTCAATACCCTGGGCTGAGTGGTGAAAGGTTTGGGACATATTCCAGTTTGGAGTAAGAGACACTTTGCTGGTTTGCTTGCAAATCTTGGGGGAAGACTGCACTTCTCAGCTGCAATCCAGAAATGGTTCTGACTCCGTGGCAATAAGAACATGGAAAAGTCCAAACCAGGATAAATGCTCGCAGCCGTGAAAAATCTGAAATTAAAGAGCTCTCTGCCAAGAGAGGAGCTCAATACTTTGGCTCCCCAAAGCTCAGGTCTTAAAATATATCTCCGAGATCCATGGCTGCACATTCCTAACCCCAGACTGCTGTGTGCACACGTGGCCAGGGTGTGCAAAAAAAGTCGGATTGATCCTGGTAGAGGCACCTCGAGCAATGCTTCCTTCCTTCCAAAACAAATATTCAGTGGGGCAGTGATCCCAAAGAGCTCCTGAATGAAGCTCTACAAGCCCTGCTGAGCCCTTCACTGTGCCATGAACCCACACTCAAGGCCAGGCTCACCTTTTGGGCACAGATTTCCATGTTCTGGGCAGGCCCAGCACGGCTTTCACAGCGCTCTGGGAACAGAGCCCACGGGAGGATCTTGACCATGACAAGAGCCAAGCTCAGCAGACTGAGCCATGTTTAAATCCAGGTGCCAACAGCAGAGATAACAAAAGTGAAGAATTGAAGTAATCAAAGGTGTTACTCATCCATGACTTGGACTGGAAGCAGAGCCAGGAGCCCAACCCAGGTGAGGAACCAGCAGTGCTTGTGCAGCTGGACACCATCCCAGTGTCCATTCCCAGGGGCAGCAGCTGTGGCCAGGACAAGGGAAATAAGGGCAGTCAGGGCTGAGCTAATAAAAACAGACCCCAGGAATGCAGGGATGATGAGTTTGGGTCACCTGTCTGATGGGGAGAAGGAGCCACCAGCTACTGAGAGCCCTGGGCTCAAGTGCTGGACTTGGGTGCCTCTGCAGGGCTCGTGGGGTGAAGAGCTCCTGGATTAGTGGGGTTTCAGCCCAGTTGATGCAGCTCCCACCCCAGCAGGTATCTCAAATGCCCTGCAGACACCCTGGGCTGGGCTCAGCACAGCTGTTTTGCAGCTGCATTTTGCTGGTGCAGCAGCAGCAGCCGGCTGGGCCGTGCAGATGGGCCCAGAGAGGCTCCCTGCATCCTCCAGCTCCTGAGCTCAGGCTCAGCTCCCATAAAGCTGGGTTTTATGGGCCTCCCCATGAGCGTGAGCATGGCTGTGTGTGTGCAATCCCAGGGATTTACAATCCATTCAGGCATCGCTTGGGGCCAGCATTTTCAAATGCTGTATCCAGAAGCCTGGATCCACTGGGTCTTTGGGTTGTTTTAAAGCGAGTTTATTTTGGATTTGAAAGCACAGCTCCAGCTCTTCAGCACAAATTGACTTCCTGAGCTCTCCTGCTTCCTCCAAACTCTTCTCCTGGCAAGTGCTGTTGCTTTAGGATTTCTACACAGTCCTCCAGCATCTCCTGGGGACCTTCCTCCCCCTCCAACCTTTTCCCCTTTTGATCACTGCAAGGCTGTTAATTCAGTTGGCAACAAAACACTCTCTCAAGAAAAACTAAGACAATGAGCTGTGTCAAATCTCAGAGGCTTGAATGAATTTTTATTTGCAATATTTGCTTTTTCTTCCTTCCCCCTTTAGACTTTGGATTCTCTTATTTTCTTTCATGGCTAGATTTCTGTGCTGTCCATCTTTCTGGGCATATTTTATATTTGACATTTCTCAGTTTTCCCCAGTGAAGGGGAGTCCAAACCCTCAACTTATACCTTCCCCAACATGGGTTTACATGAATTTTCTCAGGAGGTTTGTCCCACACGGCTCTGCTGGAAGGGAAGGGCATGTGGAGAGCCATGGGGAAGCTGTATCTTAAGGAGGCTCAGCAGGACTCTGAGCAGAACTGTCAGCAGCAGAAGTGGCTGCCCGGGGGGAACGGCTCTGTAATGAAACCAAGGTGGCCAAGCTGCTGACAGCTGCAGAGCAAGCCAGAGGAGAGGTGGGTTTGGGAGCAGAAGGGAATATTTCATCTTCTCTGACTTGATGAGTTTGCATTGGCACAAGACAATGAGGAGCAGATGTCAGCCAGAGATGCCAAAATACCCCGTACATTTTTACAGCAGAAATAATGACACTCTTTCAGACCACTAATGTTTGCAGTTTCTCAACAGCATGGAGTGATATTTTTTTTTTAGAAAACCCTCCTCAAAGTTCTCCAAGAAGGGGTTTTAGCCAGTGCTGATGGCAGCAGCAATGATTTCACAAGGATAATCAGTTAAAACCCCGTTCCCAGGGCTAATTGGATGCTGCAGTGATTCTGAGCCATCTGCATCCATCAAAGCACACTTACCTGGGACCATTAAATGTGAATTTCTTCCCCAGAGCTTTCTCATGGCCTGAGTAACTTGTTTGCCTTTCCTTTTGCTTGAGGGCTCTGTTAATTCCTAGAAATTGTACAATCATTTAGGTTGGAAAAGACCCATAAGATCATTGAGTTCCGCGTAATAATTCCTCTATTACAACAACTTTGGAAACTCTTGGAAAACTGAAGAGCTCAGCTGGGCTCAATTTCATCGTGGATGTACTTTGAATAAACAAAATTCAGGAAGTTTCAGACACAGAAAATGACCTGTGAGCATCCAATATATTCAAGGTTAAATTGTTAAGCATTGGAAGGGGCTGCCCAGGGAGGTCTTGAAGTCCCCACCTCTGGAAATGTTCAAGGAATGACTGAATGTGGCACTCAGAGCTCTGGGCTGGTTGACAGGGTGGTGGTTGGCCAAAAGGTGATGATCTTGGAGGTCTTTTCCAGCCTAAATGATTCTGTGATATTGGAAAGTTTAGGATTTTAAGGCTTTGTTCTCATGGGTACCTGTGGAGGATTAATATTCTGGGTTGGGGTTTTCCTTTTTTTTCTTGGCTCTGCACTCCCATGTCATCACGTAAAGCAAAACTTTTTTTAAGCATCCCTCTGAAAAACAAGACCCATCCCAAGAAACCACCCCAACCACTTCAGGGGGTTTTGTGAAAGCACAGAGAAAAGAGGGGAATACTCCATGATGTCATCAGCTGAACTGCAACTCGTAAAGTGTTTAATTTCAGGGTTTGCAAGACCTGCATTTTTCCTGGAAAGATCCTACAAATCCAGTGTCTGAACTGTAGTTACCTCTTTACAACCTGCCAGATTTTTTCCCCATTAATGAGACACAGTTAAATATTCCAGTTCACCTTCCACAAATCTATTGTGGCTTGTCCTGGAACCCAGCTCATTTCTATAAATGCATATATTATTATCTTGACTTCCTCCTGCTTATTGGCAATGCCTGGTAATCTTTCAGCTGTGGTATGCAAAGCCAAACATGAACCAGTATTTTCCATGATGATTGTAATTTTGGCCTGTAATTTTATCACTCCAATCTAAATCCACTTCAGAAACACCATAAACGAATTGTCACCGAATGAACTGAGACTTCGGAGTGGTTTAGAAGAGTGATTTAATAAAAGGAAAATATAAAACAAATGTAAGCCATAATATTTTTGGCAAAAAGGTCAAATATTTCTCTCTCTTTACCTCATTTGAATGTGAGGACCTACTTCTTTTAATGCACTCCCAGTAGGTTTGTTTGTCTTGGATAATGCAGTAGCAGATAAAACATTTGTCCAGTTAGAGTTGTTTAAAAAGAGCCTAAAACCCAACAAAATCAAGGTAAACAGATCAAATTTGCGATATCCTTACCCTAATTTTTTATAAAATACCAAATGCTAAGTGCTAAAAATATGCCCATGTTCTTATTGCAGAGTTGAAGCCGTTTTCACAGTTTGTAAAAGCCAAACACTCCCCAAGTTGCTGTAAGTTTATTTTAGGCCCTGATCTGGATGACGGCTGCGAGGCTGCCTCACTTCATTCATATTAAGAAACAATATACAGAGGATATAAAGTGATCAACTGTGTTTACACTGAGGGAAAAAAAAGTCCCTTTGCATAAGTAGTAAACAGGGAATCTGGGGCTGAACACAAAAGCTGCTGCTGATCATTTCTGAAAGGAACATTCCCTGCACAGGCAGCTCTGGGAAAGGCAAATGATGACAATCTCAGAGTAGGGTTTTCCAGGAGTAACCCCAAAATAACCCTCCAGAAGTCAAACATCCAAGGTTTGCAGGGGCGCTCACAGTGACATGTGAAGGTTTCAAGCAACGGCTTTGCAGGGGGAAGGAAGGAAAAAAAAAAAGCCCCACGTTTATTCATAAAAAATTTCTGCTTCAAAACTGCAGTGGGAGCCTGTTTATAATAAACCACCAAATGATAGAGAGGCTGCTGTTTGGCACGGGAATGGCCTGGGAGAGGCTTGTATTACATTTCTCTCCCTCAGCCCTCATGGTATAAGGCAGAACAGGCTGAAATTTATATTCTCCTGGTACTGCTGGCCTGGCTGTGCTGCTCCAGAGACACTTCTGGCACAGGCCCTCGCTGTGCTTTACATTGCATTCCTCTGGATTTATTGCCAGAGGTTGGGGTGAGGGCAGAGGGGCATTTCTGACTTCTTTATGGTGATGGAGACACTTGAGGGGGCCAGGCAGACACAGATAAGTAGCCCCAGAGGCAGCTACTGACCACCACCCTCTCATTGTGTCTCCTGTTCTGGGCCAGCTTGGTTTTTAACACCAGACCATCATTGCTGGGTCAGGGTTATGTGCAGGTCTGGAGGAAAATGGGAAAATGGGAATTACTTTCTCTTGGTAGGGTTTTTGTTGCTTAAGTTTTGTTCTTCCAGCTTAGCAAGTAGAGCTGTGAGTGAGTCCCATCCATCTGTCCATCCATTCATCCATCCATCCATCCATCCTTCCACCCATCCATCCATCCATCCCTCCATCCATCCCTCCATCCATCCATCCATCCATCCATCCATCCATCCATCCATCCATCCATCCATTGTTCATCTTTTGGTCAACAGGACATTTTCTGCCAGAGTCAGCCCAGTTTGACAGAGGCTCTGTCAAGCTTGCAATGATCCAAGTCAAGAAACCCAAACTCCACCAGGATCTTCTCTCCCAGTTCTGGAGAGGGAGCAACAAGCTCTGCTAGGTAACTGCTTTCTTGGGATTCAGGAATTTCTCTATCACTGCAAAAGAGCCAATGCAAAGAAGTTGTGTCCTCCAAGTCTGATGGAAAAAACAGACCACAAAAATGAAAAAAAAATTAAAATTCCAGGTTCAGCCTCTCCATCTCTTAATCATGTCATGGAGAGGGATTCTCTTGTCCCTTGAGGGAGGTTTCTGGTCACAGCAGCTCCTGGGGGATCTGAGTATCCACCTCCATGAGATCTTTTGATACTAAGGCCAAGACTATGTTATCAAAATATTTCAGGGAGGTGGATGCTCAGGTTCCCCCAGGAGCTGCTAGTTTGACACCCATAAAAGCCACACAGTCTCCATCAGGACTGGCAGAAACCCCTGACTGAAGCTGCTGAAAAGTTTTCTCAATTTGAGTAACCACTCCAATGCCTTTTCCCTTTACAAAATACTTTGAGAAACTCTGATTAAAGAGCTTCTCAAGAACTGGATATTTCTATTTATTGTTATTTTACAGATGTCTCCCCTGTCAGGGAAACAGTGGCAGCATAAAATACAGTGCTGGAATTGCAGAGTATGCCTTGACCCCCACAAATTACTCATCAATGCAACAGCCAGGAAAAGCGAGGAATCAGAAAGAGAAAAAACAAGGGAGACAAGGTTTGTTCAGGACAAACCTTGTTGCTGTGCATAATTCAGTCTTCACATAATGCAGTTTCACCAGGGTACTGCCCACAAAAAATCTACTACATGACTAAAAACATTAATAAACAGACAAAAAGAAATGATGCATACAGACAAAAAGAAATTCTCTTTAGTGGCAGCCCAGGGTTCAGCTCCTACCAAGATGGATAATTTATTTACATTTCTCCTTTTATGGATTAATCTTTCCACCAGCATAACACAGAGATACTCAGGTCATCTCTTTGCTGCTTCTTTCTCCCTATTTTCTTTATGAGATAATGGTCAATTAAGACTCAAAATGAACCAGAACTCTTTCACTCATTAGGTCTTGATCCACTCCTGCCATGTCTTGATAAATTATAAATTCTCCCTTATGGTTTACAAAGAGACTCCATTTTTTAGGTTTTGAAATAATTTTTATGCTTTATTCTTCATATTTACTTTTTGCACATCAGTTGGAAGAGGAACACGGATTGGGCTGTTGAACTTTGGGAATAGCTCCCTGCTAATCCCTCTTCTCTTGGATTACCATGATTTTAGGATTATAGAATCATGGAATGGTTTGGGTTGGAGGGGACCTTAAAGCCCATCTCATTCCATCCCCTGCCGTGGGCAGGGACACCTTCCACTATCCCAGGTTGCTCCAAGCCCACTTCAGCTTGGTCTTGGACACATGTTGGGGTCTCCCTGTGTTTGGAATGCCAAATAAAAGGCTGTTTGGATGGGAATGGGGTGTTTGAAATGATATTCCAATGGGGATTTCAGTTTTTTATGGTTTTAAATTGTTTTATTCCCACCATCTCAAATAGGCTTTGGAAGCTTCAGAGGAGAAGTTGTGGAAGATTAAACAGTGGGAAATTTGGAAGAAAATGTGAGGAAAGGGACAGCAAAACCCCAAAAAGTCAGAAATGGAGGTAGGGAACATCAGGGAGAAGAAGAGGAGAATAATAGCATGGGTGCCCTTTCGTCAGCACCAAGGTTTCTCATCTCCAGCATCTCTCCCATGTTTAGAGATGGGCAGGACTTGGAGTCTGGCAGCCAGCCACGATCCTGAGGGAAACAATGCCCAGGAGCTTGGCACATCAGGGCATCCCACACAGGGCCCCTCGTGTGGGACCTTGCTCTGCCCAGCTGGGTCCCCCTCTCCTGCCACGTTTGGACCAGGAGCTCAGCAATGGCAGCACTACCAAACATGCCCTGGGATCTGATTTCCTTTCATGGCCAGGTGCTTTTAATAACCCGCTGCCAACTGCCAGTGGTATTGCTGCAAGAGATGCCTGGAATGAAAAGGGGGATGAAAGAAAGACCAAAAAAAAAAAAAAAAAGAAAACCCTCAATGAAACAGAACAGATAATTTTGCAATTTAATTTTCCATCTCCTCTAATAATGGTACCGGTGTCATGCTGATGGATGGAACTGTTGCATGCGGCCTCTCAAGATTAATTCCCCTCCTGTAACTTCAGCAGTGATTTTCCAGAGCAGCCTCTTGGCTCCCTTATTCAGTCTTCCCCCCAGTCCCTTCCCCTCTCCCTTCCCCAGGCTTCTCCTGCTCGGAAGAATGTTTTGGATCAAAGCCAACAAGGAGAATTAGGCCGGGTGTCAGGGCTGGCTTTTTTAATTGCTGAAGAGACTCGAGTTCTTTTCCTGAAGGAGAACACGGCTTTTACGTGGAAAACATCAGCAATCAGACCTGAAAATCCTCAGTTCCTTATCTGAAACTGCTGACTACTGCACAAATCTGGGATATCTGCTCCTCCCAGGATCTCAAAGGATCTACATTTTTTCCCATCCCGCTTGGGCAGAAATCTCTGAAGCCCATTAAAAGTTTCACCGTAATCTGAGCTCCATATTTTCTCAAGACAGGAGATCTGGAATTTAAAGGCAAGGTCTGATCTTATCTATTCTTTATCTGATTATGGTGGCTCCACCAAATAAGATTTATCTATAAAGAAAATAATGCAATTAATGTCCCGGCTGCCCAAGTCTTTATGAAGACCTCTCAGATTTTGCTGAGCTCTCCAATTAAATGTAACTCTGTAAACCTGAGCGAACCAAACCCTTCTCTGAGAACGTGCAATGCTCCTAAATTAAATTTGTGGAGTTGGTGGAAAGGGTTCAGGGGGGTTTTTTGTGTGTGAAAGGGACACAGAGACGCTGCTTTGAGTAACCCCAAATCCCTCTCAGCCTGGCAGGGAGCACACATGCCACTAACAAGGGCTGTTCCTGCATTTACGTCAGCAAGGAATTTTCTCCTCCTGGCACGTTCTCTGGCATCCCACAGCTGAAGGGGCTCCAGGGAAAAGCAAGCTCGCTGTCCTGGCACAGGGAAATGGGATGCACGTGAGGGGCTGGTCCCAAAATCATGTGAGCCACCAGCAAGGAGCATGTGCTGAGGACCACGGTGTCCCTGGCTGACTCCAAGTGCCAGATCCAGCATGATCTCAGTTGGTCCAGAGGATATCCTAGCAGGATATCCAGATGTTTGAACATCAAAAACTACAAAAAGCAAAGGAGATCTTCCTCAAGTTGGGGGTTCTCTTAGGTCTCCAGCTTTTTGGTGACCCCAAATGCTGGAGTCCCATGGCAAGATCTTGGTTCTGTTGAAGGGGGAAAGAGGGGGAAAGGGGCACAAAAATTAGATAATTTTAAATATCAAGGAACATCAGACCAGCTTCCAACTGCCCAGCTTCCAACTGGGCAGTTCCCATCCCTTTTCAGGTCCTCTCCATCTTCTCTTCTCTAGCTTCTCCTCCTTTGAGATCCAGAAGTGCAGGGAGCTTGGAAACTCCACAGTAACAGTGGCAAGGCAGGGCTGGCAAAGAGTGGAGGGACAATCTGGGAGTGCCATTCTTCTGCAAACCAAGTCATTCATGATCCACCTTGGACATCATCCTCAGCTTTTTGGAAAAACCAAGTCAGGCACAGCATGAGGTGGGAAGGGTCAGCAGGACTGGGTTGGAAGGGGAGGTTCCACAGTGAGCAGGTTCACCATGAGCAGGTTCATTCACTGCAACTCTGATTTCTGGCTTTGCTTATCTGTGCAAAAGCAAACTATCATTGCTGGCTGATATCACCCGAATTATCTCCAAACTGCTTTTCCTCTGAGTTACTTGGGTTTGGACTCATTTGAAAAAAATTATTTGTGCACCAAGTCCTAGAGTTTCACTTTATCAGCTTGGCTTTAGAGTTTCCCAAGCTGAATTATGGATGCAACAATCTCCAAGATGGAAAAATGTGTTCCTGTCCTGAAATCTGTCTTAGCCTCTTGTTCATTCAAGATTCTGATGGGAAGAACTCTTCTCATAAAATAAAAAAATTTGAAATAAAGTTACTTTGAAGTTTGTACTGTCAGAAAAAAAAGGTGAGCAGAAGAAAGTTCACACACCTGTTAGTTGCTATTTTCAAATACCATTTATATATATAATTTTTTTTTAATTTTTTTTTTTAAATTTCAGAAACCATTGGGAAATTATCCTCTTTTCTGGATCACCTTTATCTAAGCCTAATTTCTCCACTTAAAACTTCATTTCACAGGATTAATGTTCCTGACCTTTCTGATTATTCTCCTCCCTGGCCCCATTTTCTTTGTTCAGGGAAGACCATCAACAAAATTCCTTTCTTGTTAGTGAAAGTCTTTTTTTTGATAAACATTGCTTGGAATATACATCTTTTTGTTTAAAAATGGTGATGCTACTTAATAACAAATGCTGAGGCCTCAACAGATGAGCTTTGCAATCCAGGCTGGAAATAATTTAAAGCAACGTTGCCATATGTGTAGGGCAGGGGCAAATCCCAAAATCACTTTGTCACAGCCACATGGATTCAGTGAAGTCATTGGAAATGGTCATATCAGACCTCAGAAAGGGTTCTTCACTCAGCAGGGGCAGATCTGCAGCTGATCTTCACATCAAGGAGGGGAATGGACTGAAACGGAACGAGAGCAGGTTTAGATGGGATTTTGGGGAGAAATATTTTCCTGTGAGGGTAGGGAGCCCCTGGCACAGGTTGCCCAAAGAAGCTGTGGCTGCCCCTGGATCCCTGGAAGTGTCCAAGACCAGGTTGGATGGGGCTAGGAGCATCCTGGGACAGTGGAAGATGTCCCTGCTGGTGACAGGGTGTAGAAAGGGATGAGCTTTAAGGTCCCTTCCAACCCAAACCTTTCCATGATTCCATGATCCCTTTCAGTTTATCCCTGCTGATGTTAAGGTTGGCTGAAGGCTCCATGGTGGTTTGGGATGACTTAGAAGGGACTGGGCACCCTGACATGGCAAATGATGACCTGGGGGGCCTCAAGTAGATCCAGAAGATGCAGACACCACCCTTGGCCACAGCCAAGCCTGTTTAGACCTGGATCTGACCCCGCTTTCCTCTGACATGAACGTCTTCATCTTTCCTCAGCGCGCAAAAAGCTTTCATGTGGATGAACAGCCCAAAGGCTGGAATCACTTGCCCCATCCCACCTGGGAGTGAGCTCTTCCCACACCTCTGGGGTGCGACGGGCCTCACTCCTTCCCTAATCAAAGAGCTTACCCACCTCGAGCCGAGCAGTTCCATGCAGTAAAACTGAAATTTCCATTCCTTGTGTAAACACGGCGTATCTCTCCAACGGTGTCCATAAAAATGCGGGAAAGTGCAAGCTCAGCAGCTGGAATGGGCCGGGTACCTCCGCGCAGTGAGCGAATCCCAGGTGGTCTCTGTCACAGGAGGTGATTTATGGGAACTCTCTCCCTCTTGGGCTGGTTTTATTTAGTCAGTGGGAGTTTGACAGCCCAGAGGTCACAGACACTCCAGTCACTCGTGGTTTCTCTACTGAAATGGAGAAATGCCTGCAAGGAGGGGAGAGGGGGGACAGGATGGGACGGGGAGAGAAGAGCGGAGCTGAATGCACGCTAGTGTCAACCCCTGGAAAAACAGCAGGTCCATAAATAGTAAAGGCTTTGGAAGACGAGGGGCGATGAATGGTGCCTTAATCACAACTGAAATGTCAGGGGAGGAGGGGGAAGGGGTCTGTATTTATTCTCTCTTGCATGAGATTTCAAACCAGAGACGCAGCGTCCTTGGGGAGCTCACAATGAAGTTTTTCTGTGCATCCAAGGAAGGAGCCTGTCCAGGCTTCTCACAACTTTTTTTTTTAACCACGTTCAACTCAAATTTTGGAAAATTAGTTCATGGCACTGCTCCTTTCTTGCGTCTGCCAATCTCTTTGGACTTAGATAAAGACACTTCAGATAAATCCTTGCCTCAGTTTATTCATGTTGTGGGAGGGCATCTTGAGACATCCTCAGAGATCTCCAGGGGGAAGGTTCAGCAAGGAGGAGCAGCAGATCCCAAAGGGCTCACACAGAGCAAATCAATGGAAGAGCACCTCCAACATCCTTCATACTTGAGCCAGTTCCACTTCCTCTGAGATCCAAAGCCTGGGACATTGCTACACCCTCTCTCTCCATGCGGGGCACGGGTTCCCTTAACTTTTTCTTCATTAGAAATGTGTCATTTGTGATCTCAGCGGTACCTCCACATGGAGCCAGGATAATGCTATTGGCTTTCCTGGAGCTGGGCTGGATTTACATCAAGGTGGATGAGATCAGTCTATTAGCCTCCCTGGCAAGCTCCCTGGAACGTGGTTACAATTTACTCTGCTCCCTGAAACGCTCAAATTTTGGCCAATGGCTTCCTCTCCCTTGTAGATTGTGTACATCGAGCTCACCAAATCCCAAATGTCCTCCAAAGTCCCAGGAGTCATGGTTTGATTTCATCCTGGATGTTTCGTGCTAGAAGAAAAATAGTCTGAGTCTTATTTTCTAGGGTTCCCAGCCCAGGAAATGCAGGAAGCTGTTCAGTTCAGGTTTTTCATGTGTGACAGATCAGCTTTTTAATCCTTCTGCTGATACAATGCTCAAGTATAATTTGACTTTCCTAGGGGAAAATCAACAGCTGGAATAGTTACAGAGGAAAAAAAAAAAAAGAAAAAAAAGAAAAAGAGAGCTTTTCCCAAGAAAATCTCCCCCTCAAGTTCATAGGAAATTGCAGTGACCTACAAAGCACAGAATAAGAGTTGATTGGGCTGGAAGGGTTTGAGACGGCTGTTGGAGCTAATTTTTCCCCAAGGAAGAAACAGTTTTGCCTGCTTTGTGAGAGAGATCTGCTCCATGGGAAGGGATTTGGACTTTATCCCATGGGCAGCCCTTGAGCAGCCAGGGAAAGGCTCCTTCAGGAAGGGTAGCAGAGCAGGGAGGAATGTTATCAATCTGAATCGGGCACTTCTCTCCCAGGAGTGTCACAAAGGACCAATAAACACTCCAAGATCTCCCAATAAAGTGGATTTCGCCCATGTAATCCCATTACAGGGGACCTGCTGGATGGTTTGTGTCAGATGAAGATAGGGAGCAGACGAAGGGAGGTCTCCTGAGAGAACCTCAGCATTTTTGGGGGTGGGAGGTCACTGCTGTCGATGGAGAAGTGCAAAAGCAATGTGTTACCATTACCCTGCAGGAATGACTCAATCCATGTGGACAAGGGCTACTCCTTGCTCTTGGCTGAGGAACATCCCTCCTGCTGACGCCAACACAGGAGCCATGGGACTCCAACCAGATCCTGAGGTGGATAAACCAGCATAACAAATCCTATTTCCAGTTTGGGATTCTTTACTCACACCCCATGTCTTCATCCTGAATTGTCCGGTTTTGGACTGAGAAACAGTGGAAAAATATGGATTATATCATTATAAAACATATAAGTTTCATGACTCACTCTAACTCCTGTGCAATCAGTATTCCTGAAACTGGAGCAAATTATTAAAGTACTCAGTGTGCACTTTAAGCTCCTTACAAGCAGCCCATTAAAAAACTCTTGTCCCTACGTGCTTTTTTGCTCAATGAGGTGTTAAATAGGAGATGCTCTTCAAACAAACTAATCCATCCACGAGAAAATACACAAAAGAAAGTCTCTGGAATGACATTTCCCGCTGCCCCGAGCCCGTCAGAAACGCCGCCTGTCTTCTCCCGAGCCATCAGCCAAGGAGAAAAGGATGAAGTGGGAAAGTCTCCGGCTTAGCAAAACAGCTGCCGCAGACTTGAAAGGCGAGGGGCAAGGTAGAGAGGTCTGCCCGAGATCACAGGCACTTGTGGGCAGATAGGATCTGCGGGAAGTGAAGACAAGGTGTGAGAAGTCTGTTCTTTCTTGTATCATCGCAAGGGCCCTTTTTTGAAGATAAGCCCCTTTTCGGGGGGGACGGGGAGGTCTTTGCACTTCAAGGGCGGGCGCGTTTCCACCTCCCCTCTGTTTGTTTTCTAATTTTCTTTTCACTCTCACATCAGGCTCTCCGTGACCCTCTCTCTCAGCAGCATCACCAGCACCTCTTCCCGGGGCCCCGCAGACAGGGGTTAAGAGGCCTCCTGAGGGAAGGGAGTTTTACAGGGATCTGGAGGAGACAGGCAGGAGCTCAGGTGGATGGGATGTGGGAGAGGGAAGGTGTGCAGAGAAATGCCAAGATGCCCAAACGTGCTTCAGAGCATCCATAGGAAGGGACCATGGGAGAGGTCTTGGTCACCTTCAGGATTTCCAAGCACCACAGAAAGAAGGCTTCTGTACCCACACAAGTCCAGAAGAAAATTGTGGCAGGGGAATCTGAAGAAAACACAGAGGAAAATCCAGAAATGTGGCACTTTTTTGGTGAGGAGCACTCCAAAACCAAAATCTTGGTCACCTTCTACCACCTCTCTTTGAAAATTGGAACTCTTCATTTACCATTTCCACTACTTAAAAATCTTACAGATTTTCCCTCCTTTATGAAAGAGCTGAGGGAAATCCATAGGTAAAAGGATGCTGAGTTTGCTGTGAGCCCTGAGAATGAGCAGCCAGCAGGAACTCAACAGCTAAAACCTGCCTCTTCTGCTAAACATTTTGGTTCAGGGATCTTCTGGAGATTTGGGATGCGTGGCAAGCAGTGCTTTCATGCAGGAATGATGTTCAACCTCTGTTTTGTGGCATCCAAACAAAAAACAGCAGAGAAAAATCCAGGTGTGGCTTGTCTATGTTGGGTTGGTAACACAAAACACAACCAAGTTCAGGAAACAAACAAGCAAAGAGAACAGAAGGAAGCATTACCAGGGAGAAAGAGGGAAATGAAGTGGAGAACGTTGGTGATTTCCCACTTAACTCATCCCACATTTCCCAACCCATCCCAAACCTGTAACATAACCGCCCATCTTTTCCTCAGCTCTTCCTTCCTCTGCCTCTAATCCCTCACAACACAAATGAGCCAGCTCAGGGGTTTATGAGCAGAAATGGGGGATTTCAGGCTCAGGACACGCCTGGCAGCCCCCGGGGCCAAGCAGGGACCTGCTGCTGCCCGTGTCAGGTTGTTGTACAAACATCACCTCCTGCGCAGCCCCGGCGTGGTCCCCAAGTCAAGCACTGGAGACAGTTTGCCCAGTAGTTTGACCTTTCACCTCCCCTTTACTAAATAGACCTAATTACTGCGTTTGTCTGTCATTTAAGCAACAAATGACTCCATTGAGGTCATCTGAGGGAAGCTGGAGTTCTTAGCTGTCATCTCAGGAGAGCTCGGCTAATTTTATCCTGCTGGGGAAGAAAGCCCTGTGAAATTTTGCTGGAGGGCTCAGTTACAATCACGGTTTCCTGGGAAGGGTTTGGTGACACGCTCACGGCTCAGGAAAGAGAGGTATGGCCCCACCAGCTCCTCCTGGTTCCCAGACCTCGGGGATTTCCAGGGATTGCAGGAGAAATCTTAAAGGAGAAAGTTTCTGGGACCAGGGAGAGCAAAGCAACCAAAGCAGAGCAAAGCGTAACACTAATAATTATAATAATAAAAATAATCATAATGATAGTCATAATCATAATGAAAACCAGTAATGATATGGTAAAGCCATAATTATAATGATTTTACTAATAATATTAATATTGGCAATAATAATAGCAATAATGCAACCGGCAATTTACTTTTCTAAATCCAGATTTTCCCAATGGAAATATCAATACTCCCAGTGTGCTGACAACCTTTTGTTCAGCCACAAAAAGAGCCAGAAACTGCAGACGAAATTCAACAGCGTTTCCTCTGCAGTTTTCCATCCTTGCGGTTCTGATGGCTCCCAGTTGGGTGCTTTGTGGGGAACAGGCAAAATGGTGATGAAAGAGGGAGATTAAGCCTGAAGAAAACTCAAAGAAACTGAAATGTCTGCATGGAAGGAGGAGGCAAACCTAAAAAATGTGTTTGTTTCCCCTCTGCCTGCACACACGGTGATCCTAGAATTAACTGTGGGGAGGTAAATATATCTATTTCCACAAAGAATTCCGGAAAATATTCCTGTGTCTATTTGTATATGGAATGGTTTGGGTTGGAAAGGACCTTAAAGCACATCCAGTGCAGCCCCTGCCATGGCAGGGACACCTTCCACCATCACAGGTGGCTCCAAGCCCTGTCCAACCTGGCCTTGGGCACTTCCAGGGATCCAGGGGCAGCCACAGCTTCTCCAGCCTGTGCCAGGGCCTCACCTCCCTCACAGGGAAGAATTTCTCCCCAAAATGCAATCTAAACCCACTCTCTTTCAGTTTGAAGCCAACATACGAGCTCAGGCACAAGGCTCTCTGGTGAGACAGGTTTAGAAGTTGTGCCAAGACTCTCATCCCCGGTCAGGGAATAGCTCTGCACTTCCAGCTGCTCCACCTCCATATTTCTGCCAAGGATGTTTTTCTACCTTGCCCCTTTGGCTGTATCTCCCTCCTGAGTGCAACAACTCCTCTGGCTCTTCTCTGTGGTACTGGATGTCCCCTCCCTGTCCTCACCTCACAGCCCATCCCCACCCTGTCCCTCAGATTTAAGTCCTCCAGACCTGCCGTGATCCCACCTCCATCCCTGCCTCGCAATTCGAATCGGGACCTCCCCGTTTCCCGCCAGGCCCCTCCTCTGGATGTGAGGGGTCCCCCTTTAAACATCTGCAAAACATCTCCAGGCTCCTCAGCCCCCTCTGCAAAGCTCTCCAGCACCGTGGTGCCTCGAAGACAAAACAAAACATGACAGCAGCCGGGATTGTTGTTGTTCCCATCGCGCTAATGTCAACTGAGCGCTTCCTCCCACTGTCGCCGTCTGTCTCCAGCCATCTCCAACGTCTCCTCTGCTCCACCACCCTGGCAGGCTCAGCTGAGGGAATTCCAAGGGCTGCTCAGCCTCTGGCACTCACAGAGATCACCCCTGCATGAGGGAAACACCTTGCTTGGAGTAGCTCTGAGGGATCGGAGCTGTCCCACTCCAAAAGGAAGAAAAGATGGGATTTTATCCCAACTTTCTACAGCACAAGAGAGTTTTGGTGCCTGCCTGGGGCAGTGGGGTAGAGCCAGGAAGGGGTGGAGGCTCAGCAGAGCCTGTCCCTCAATCCAGGAGGGAATCCAGGAGGGAACACCCCCGTGGAGGTTTGAAAGGCGAGAAGATGGTGACGGATCGGGCGCGCTCGGAGCGCTCAGTCAGCCCCGTCTTTCAGCAGGGCTTAGATTAACTCTGTCAAACTCAGATCTTTTTCTCCTTCTTCTCACTCCCCCTTTCTCTGCTGACACAACCGAGCAGCGCTCAAGGCATGTTCCATCAGCAAAGTGAGGTGTTCTTTGCAGTACAGCGAGGCAAACCCCCTGCCCCAAACAAGGAATTTAAATGGTTATATTTTTGCTTTCCTGGTTGGTGAATCTTCCAGGGGTTTATTCTCTTTCTACATGCAAAATTTGCTGCATCAGAACCACTGTAGAAAGTGTTAAAATAATCTCACAGTGTTATCTTTGCTGGGAAGTGGGAGTTGTCCTGCATTGTTTGGGTTAAGTGGAACAAAATAAAATCAAAATTAAGTTATTTTGTTGTATTTAGCAGCATTTTTTGAAGCTCATCACTCCAGTCTGGGGGGGAGGCTGTGTTCCCCCTGTTGAAGTGTTTTTAGGAAGGAGAGAGGAGCCTAAACGAAACCCAGCCCCACTAAGCTTTTCATGTGCAAATCACAGAAGCAGGAAAATAGAGACGGGACTTTTTCGTTAGCCCATTGCAAAATTTAAATAAACATCATTTCTTATGCTCCAAGGAGATTTTGATGAAAAGGTGAATGTTATTACAGGTGCTTAAAGGCTTTTTAAAGCCTTATATCACGGCGTGGGATGAAAATGGATAGAAAGAGACAGCGAACATTGGAATAACATCCTCCTTTAGTTCCTCCACTGACAGATCCACGTTTCATCAGAGCCCAGGCAGTATTTTAATAAGGTTGAAACACAGCCTTAAGTTTTAGAGCTGTTCGCCTGAAACAGAATGGTTTGCTCAGGTTTTCAACACAATTTTTCCTCCTGTCCCTTAAATCTCATCTCCTCCTTGCTCGTCTCTGTCACCCATCAAGAGGAGAATCCTGAAGTTACGTCAAGGGAATGAAGCAACACCAAATTCTCTTCCTTCTTAACGAGATGACAAATTCTATTTAGATTTTGGCATCTCTGTGCTGACAGAAAGGTTGCTCTTAACTGATGTGTTTTTGTGGCGTGTTTGGAGAAACGCTGGAGGAGGCACCAACACCTCCCAGGACTGGAATGGGGAAAAGGAGAAGCGCAAAAAATATTGCTGTGTATTAAAAAAAAATTTAAAAAGAGTTGCAACATCTCACCAAGTTCTCAGGTTTTAGTTCAAGGAAAATGTGTACAATTGTAGCCACCACAAATTCCAGGAGCTTGGATTGAAGGAATAAAGTCTGTTTGTTGTTGAAAGGCACAGGGAGGTTATTTGTGGAGATAGGTCAGTGTGGGACCATCAAGCACAAGCCTAAATTGTGACCTAAAACACCCAGCCCAAGAAGCCACCATGAGTTTATTGGTTTGAATTGAGGATGGGTGAAATCAGCTCAAGGCTTTTCAGGAAAAATAAATATCTATGGGAATGAATTGTCAAAAAAAAAAAAAAAAGAAAAGGAGAAATAAAACAAAACCTGGAGTGTGGTGGAGCCTTTGAGCCAAACAGTGGGAGTGCTGACCTCCTGCTGTCTGTGTACCCTTCCTGAATAAATATTGCTGTCGTGCACAGATAAAAGATTATTTTTATAACAAAATTAGCTTCTCTCCCATTCTACACTGGTTTTGCTTTCCAGGCAAACACTGAATTTCAGCTGAATGGGTAAGAGGAAGCATCCCAACACCCAAAAATTAAAAGAAAAGCCTAAAGATAAAAAACATGGAAAAAAGATTGTGTGCTTTTTCTTGCTTTTTTGCCTCATTTCCATAGATCTGATTGCTGCAGTTACCTGGTCTTGTGTTTGTCTCTCACCTCAGCATTGTCCTGACGTGCACTGATGGACACACGGCTCAATCCCAAGTGTGCTGATCTTGGTGCTCATTCCCCATCCCACATAGACATCACAGCTGGGAATGGGGGTTTCCTCCTATCTGATGGTGAAAAGGGACCTGCAACACTCAAACATCCTCCTTTGGACACGGGTGAGGACAGTACACAAGAGCAGGTCACAAGTTCTGGAGATCCCTCAGCCAAGGTGCCTTTTTCCCTGGGTATTCCTTCAGTGGAGAGGAAGCAACCTTGGGAATTGAGATAAATCCCCCTTCCTCTGGCAGCTCTGGGCATCTCCAGGGCACTTGAGGACAAATGTTTCCACCCTAAGGTTTCCATTCCATGTACACTGGGACAAAGACAAACCTGTGCCACCCCGCTTCCTTCTGGTTAACACCAAAACACTGGGAATATAGGGATTTTTTTTTTCCTGTGCGAAGGAATGTGCATTAAAAGCTGAAACAAAAGAAATTGAGTCTCAAACAGCATCCCTGAAAACCACAGCCCATGTCCAGAGGAAGCTGGTGAGCATTGCTGGCTCTGCTTCTTCCAGCTGAAGAGCATTTACCCCATTTCCTCAGGACTGTCTCCTCCTGGCTATGCATTAATCAGATCCAGCTACCAGCTACACACCTCTAACTCCCTTCAGATCCTGCCTGGCATATTTTGAGCTAATTTTTAAGGGATTCATGTCCTTTTAAACTCCTTTCACCTTCAAAAATCTCCTGCAAGCCAGAGAGGCAACAAACGCCGCCGCTGTTCTCGCGTGCGGGGACCCGCAGTGGTCACCCAGTGGTTTGCCTTAGGTCAATAAAAGTCCTTCCCTCAGCCTTTGAAGTGTTCCCAGGGGAAGAGTGAGGTGAGGTTATTTTGTTATCTCAGATACCCAGGGAGTTTTTTCGGGGATGAGCCCGGTGTGTCTGTGTATATCCAGACACACACGCACATGAAAGACCCCGTTATGAGTCTCAAACTGAGGTAAACCTCCTCTAGACCTCATTAAGATTGGGGCTGGACTTGGCTCCAAGGTTCAAACTCCATCTGCTGCCCTCAAAAGATCTTTGTTAGCTGTGTTTTCATGTCGTGGGGCTGAGGAAAGCTGATACAGAGAGAGGTTTGGACCTGGGTTGCTCCCGGTTTTCATTTTAGATTTGGGGTAAGTCAGGAGCAGAAGGGGCTGGGTTTACTGGAGTGTGTTTAGGAGCCACTTTCCCTGATGTATGGCTGTAGCAACTCACCCTTGTAAAGAATTTTCTCTCCTTCCCAGCTCCAGTGCTGTGCAATAAGAACTTCAGACGGATTTTGAAGGTTTTTCCCCCCTCAAATTCAGCAGAGAACAAATCCAGCAGGAACAAAAAAAGCAAAAAGAAAGTAGCACTCAGCAAAGCCGCCAGATTGCAAAATCACAGCGGGTTTGGACCTGTTATTGGCCTCTTCTCCTTCTCATCCTTCCTTATCTCTCCCTCTGCCCTTTCCCTTCCCCTTTAAACCGCAGGGAGCAGCAATCGGGTCATTTATCAGCGTCCTGCGGGCATTTGTGGCTCCCAGTCCTCCTGTGCTGGCTCTCCATCCTGAACCACCCGCAAGCTCCCTTCCCACCGCCGCCCCAGCGGGCACGGAATTCCCGGGGTGCTCGGGATGGAGCCGGGATGCTGCAGGCGCGCACCACTGCTCCCTTCTGGAGAAGGATATTTTGTATTTCTAGGAGAAAAGAGGTTTTTTTTCCTCTAGGATAAAAGCTGGGGATAAACTGATAAGAGCACGGAGCCTGCGGTGACAGACACCGGGTAAAACAACTCTCCCAAAAAACTCATATTTTGCTTTCAGTGCCTCGTATTTTGTAATAATTTAACTTCTCTCACGCCCCTTGGGAAAGAAGGGGCAAAGCCCCTGTCTGGGGTCTTGTTTGTGGTGGTTTGGAAAATAAAACTCGAATTTCTAACGAAGAGTGAAACCACAGATGGGAGGGTGTTGGGATTGGGGTCGGGGAGATAAGGGAGAAAGCAATCCCAGATGCGCTGGGGGCGGCAGGTTCGGGGGGAAAGGAGGACTCAGATCAGGTTGAAACAGATGTTCCAATGTCTGGATTTTGCCAAACATTTCATATTCAAAGTGTCCGGGGGTTTTTAGTTGAACCCTCTCTCACCAGATGGGAAAAACCTGTTTCAGATCAAATAAAAGCATCAACCTCTTTACCAGCAGACGACCCCAAAAATAGATATTTTTTTAAGCCTGAAGGACTTCAATTAACTCCTTTTTACAGTTGCAGTTGTCCTCCAGAAAGGGGGATCAAAATTTTGGGGTGTTGCTGCTCTCAGCTGAGGGCAGAAGAAGCAGCAGGAAATGGAGAAGAAAATAAGAGGCTCCTCTGGCTGGGCTGTAAACTCTGAGTGATAAGATTTTCTTATCACGCAATTCCAGGGAGGTTTAGATAAGGTTGGGACTGATTTAATGAACTACAAGCTGAACTTCCAGACTGTCAAAAAAAATCTCTACATCTTTAATTGCTCTGGAGAGAGGGGAAAAAAAATATGAACAATTTCGTTTTATTTTATTGAAAGAATTACAACGTTTAATACAGGGATTGTTATTTATATAACCCCGGGATTAAATCAGATAATAAGTGGCTGTAATTATTAATTAATATTGCTGCAGGAGCAACCCCAGTGTGTGAAACCCCAGCAAAAGCAGAGCTGCAGCAGAAGGAGATAAGGGGGTGAAATTCCGAGCTGGAATCCACCCGGTTCTGTCCCTTATCTCTGCCCACAGCTGTGGGGACAGGGACACATCTGGAGCTGGATCCTTCAGGGTGAGGGATGCTCCTGGAGCTGGGCTGTGGATCCCAGGGACTGCAGCCCATGGCCAGGCACAGCTCCTCCTGTTTTATTTTAAAGGAAAATTTATCCTTGTCACAGAAGATGGAGCATGGGGAAAGGATTTGAACCTTTAAAATGGGATTTAGGAGAGGGAGGTGGCAGATTCCTCCCCAGAAGTTAAAGCAGACTTTTATAAAGTGAAATACAGGGCCTAAACTCTATTTGTATGCTCCAAATTCCCCTTGGTGCTACTAAATATCAAATATTTAATTCACCACAATCTTCTGTGCATAGTGGACAATATAAAAATCCATGGAAAAATAAAAACCTATGGAAAGACACATCTAAATGAAACCACAGGTCAATTTATTAATTTATTCAAGCACTGTGTTGGAATAAATAAAGATTCATAAATTCAAACTCAGGCTAATAATGAAAATTTGACTGCACACTGGCACTGTTGTTAAGGAAAATCCAGGTCTCATTCCTTGCTTATTCTCTGCCTGAGGAACTGGGCATTTTCTCCTCTACGCCCTAAATGTTGTTGTTTTAGTGTTTTACAAAACAGTAAAAACTCCCTTTGGCTGCTCAATCCTTCGTTTACGGCTCTGTGCTGCAGCTCACCCTTTTTCCACTCAAAAAGCAGCATTTCTCCTTCAGATCATGTCTCCCTGCAAATCAAAACTGAAATAACCCAGCAGCCCTAAATGTATTTCTAATTTCCTTCAAATAAACCATTTTGCTCTGTCTGGAAAATATATTCCAAGGAGGGAAGTAGGGAGGAAGAGCTATCAAGATATTTCTTGATCTCTTAATTTTGTATTCATCTTAAGAATTTCTCTTCTTTTTTTTAAATAACTTTCTCTTTTCTTTTTATCCATATGATCTTCCTTAATCAAGCTGCCATAATTTTAAAATTTCTATTTTTTCTGAGGAATAGCTTCAGCATCAGCACAGCACAAACACGGAGCTCTGCACACAGCAGGTATCCAGAGATAAAACTCAAAAATGACATTTCCTAAGTTAAAAACTCCATAAATAAAGGTCAAAGCTGGACTCTGTAAATGGTAAAACACAACCTGGGTGTGAAAGTCACTCTTAAATTCCTTGTAATCCTGGCAGGAAGCAAATGTCCTGTCAGGGGGGATCGAAAAGACAAATTATTCCTAGGTTTGCAATCAAGGCTGAGTTAGACAGATGTATCCAAAAGCTCAGAGTAGAAATTAATAAAAGCCTGAGCAGGACTTTGAAGCAGACGCAGGACAATGACAGTTCATTTAGCTTTTCCAATTAATTAAGAAGAAAGCTTCATCAGGACACTGTTCCAAACACATGGAAATCGAGGATTCTCTTTCATTTCCCCTGAGCTTGGTCAAGGTCCAGTTATTTAAAGAAAAAATATTCCCACTCCTGGGGCAGAGGGATCTGCTGCTGTGACATCATCCCTCCAACTGCAGCTTGCTTTGGGTTGATTTTTAAGAATGAGAAACTCATTCTTTCTTTCTCTTGAATTTTAGCACTCAGCTCATTATTATTATTATTATTAGGAGCATTAAGATTTATTATTTTTGAAGAAGTAGAAGTGCAAACCCCTGTGATAAGCAGAGATGCCATTAGGAGAAGAAATATCAAATCCAAATCTGGGATGCTGGGAGCAAATTAATTGGAAGAAGCACCAAAGCAACGTTTACCTGGGTGATGGAAAAGCACATTAAAAAGGGAATTTTGGGCAGGGAGGTTGGCTGGGCTCAGCCTTGCAGCAATTGCAGCCACTCAGGGCGTGGAGGGGAAGGAAGCCCAGCCATCTCCAGGCTGTGTGTTAATAAATATGCGGGAGGTTATTCTCCTGGTGGAATGCATAAATCTTCCGTGTGCGCCTGGAATGTGAGGAGCCGGGCTGAGCCAAGGCGAGTCCTGTCCAAATTCCCCTGCTTTCCAAAGGATGCCTCATTTATTAGTGCAGGCAGCCCCGAGCCTCCCGGGATTTCAGTCCCGGCCGCCCGGAGCGCTCGGAGCCCAGCTCAGGAGGAGCTGCACGGTCTGAGCCTGGAAGTGCTTCCTCCAGCAGGGCAGGGAGTTAGAACTTTATTTTGGGCAAACAGCAGCACCTCTGGAACCCTCCCAGCACGGAGGAGCCGCATCAAAATAAACACAGATCACTCTTATCACACCCTTATCACCCAGCCAGCCCAGGTACATCGAGGCCGTACAAGTTATTGTGGTACAGAGGGCTGTTATCACTTTCAACAATCATTTCATAACAATTTTTGTCACAGTTGCTCGAGCTATAAAGAAAGCTTTCATTTTAATTTAATTTTACTCCCTGCTTACCAAACACAAAGGTTTTGGAATGATAAAAACAGAAGTTTTTAATGGTTTGCGTTGAAGGAACCCTGAAGAGCATCTCCCCTGCCGTGGGCAGGGACATTTTCCACAAATCTTCTAGCAACACAAGCAGAAGATTCTTGATGTGTAGCAGAGCAGGGAAAGAGTTAATTCTGTGTTTGCAGCCCAAAATAAAGAATCCCAGTTTCTGCCTTCCCAAAAATCACTCTGGGCCCCGGAGGTGCATCAAATGTGTTTGGAATACCTGGGTTTGGAGAGGGATCCCACCCCACATTCTGTCCTCAGCTCTTGATTTCCAGCAGAAAGGAAATGAATAAACCTGAGGTTCTCCATTCCCAAATCAACTGCAAACCCAATCTCTGTGCTGTAATTGCAAGGAATCCTATCCCAGCTCTTGCTGGGTGTCCAGGCTCAGCTGGAAGACACCGAGGATAATTCCATGTTATGGATACACCAACTTATTAGCAAAGACTCGGGGCTAAAAGCTTTTCCTCTTGTTTTGGTTTGCACGGGAGAGATGAAGGGATGGCAGGGAGGAGGTGATTCCCCTGGCTGTGCCATCTGACATCAATTGTGCCACAGAGTTTCCAGGTTGTGGTGAAAAATTGTTATAATTTTTTTATAAATACCTCCCTAAAACTTCAGTGTAATTTGGGAGCATCCTTTGAGGCAAGAGGGGGAATTTTTGGAGGTCCAGCCTTTGAAGGGCTCTCACAAATTCAAACCTCTTTGCAAACTCCTACATTTATTATTCTCTATCCACGGGGAAAAGGCAGCAAAAATAAAAACAAAAATATTCCTTCTTACTGGCCATCCTCATCCACAGGGGGGTGAAAGCAGCTCTCCCTGGAGGAGCCATATCCTTATTCCAGAGGCAGTTTGGGTTTTTGCCAGAGGGGAATGCAGCTCAGCAGGTTCCATCCCAGTTCCTCAGAATATCCTAAATCCTGGGTGGCAGCAGCTGGAGAGGGCACGGAATGGGACAATGAAGTCACCCCATCTCATCCTGGGCTGCAGCAGGCAAGATCCACTTTGAATCCCAAGGGATTGGTTGCATTTTCCCCCCAGGCTCTTGGGAATCCACAGGGATTTGGCTCAGGGGAAGAGGGATGGGCACGGAGGGTTTGGGCTCCTCTTTCTGGGTGAGCATCCAACAAGAGCCAGGGGAATAGATGTGTACGTGTGCTGCTGCAGGTGGCTGGGCTGGAATAGGACTGCAGTGCTCAAAAGAAAGATAAAAAAGGAAAAAAAAATTCTATTTTTCCTGTGAAATTCAGGAAACCATCCCAAATTTCCATTGCAAGGCAACCCGCTGCAATCCAGCAGGGAGAGGAAGTTGAAGCAGACTGGCTGTCCCCAGCCCCAACCACACACAGACCCTGGGACACACAGGGGACAGCACTGCACACCAGGAAACAAGGAAACTGGGAAAAGGAAAAGAAGCTGCAACATTTCTGGCCATTTTTCAGCCTGAAGTGCAGGTCTATAATTGTTACCAAACTGGAACAGAAACAAGGGATGCCTCCAGCCACGACCAAAAAAAGCAGCAGTGGATCTAAATTTCCATCTCCCGTTTATTAGAAAGTGCTTTTTGCAGTGGGAACCCTTTCAGCATTGTTCCAGCACAGGCTCTATTTAGTGTCCAGCAGGAAAAGCAGGTCTCAAGATTTCCTCATGAATTACAAATAGATCCCAGCAGCCCAAACTCCCAGCAGTTCATCCTCCTGTGAAATTCAAGAGGAGTCATTTGGTGCTGGGATAATTAGGGATGACGTTCCTCAGATGCGCATTTCAAGATTTTATTAAGATTTCATTAATTTGTTATTAAATTTTTAATATTTTTATTTATTTTTATTTAAGATTTTATTAAGATTGCATCAATTTTTTATACCTTTGAGAGTCAGGACATTTTTGGAGGGAAGAAGGAGGGAGGAGGAAAGGGGGCCTGGGTGTTGTGTGATAAGTGATTGAACTGCTCTTTTTAAGCCTGGAAGAAACACCAAAAACCTGGGAAAAGGGGCTGGGGAGACCCCAAAAGAGAAAAAATTCCTGATGACAGGAATTGAGGGACATAAAAAGGGATGTGGAAGGTCTCAAGGGATATGGAATTCCTGGAAAAAGGGATTTGGGGACACAAAATTCTTGGAAAAAGGGGATACAAGACACGCCAAAGGGCACAAAAAACATGGGAAAAGGGATTGGGGACCTTCAGGATCCTCCAAGTGATAAGAAATTCCTGGGAAAAGGGGTTGGGGGACATAAAAAACCTGAAAAAGGGGATTGAGGACCCCCCAGGATTCCTCAGTGTCACTTCAAGGGACAGAGAAAACCTGGAACAAGGGATTGGGAAACCCTAAAGGGACACAAAATTCCTGGGAAAGGGGACTGAAGACCCTCAAAAGGACACAAACTCCCTGGATCCAGATGTTGGAGAACCCAAAAAGCCACAAGCTCTTAGAAATGGGGAGGAGGTAGGAGATTTTTGGTGCCAGGCTCCTGGATGGGGCTGGAATTGTTCAAGACAACGGGGTGGGTGCTTGTGCTGACCCTAAAAGATGCATTTCCAGATCTTTAATGGAATTAGGGTGACTCAACACGCTGCTAAATCCACAGTGGCTTCAGCCTGGAGCAGGGAGAACTCCTGTCATCAATGCTTTAGGAACAAACCCTGATTTTTGGGGCTTTTTTGAGCAGCTTTATCTCTGAAAATCATCCATGGCATCACCCAAAGCCCAGCTCTCGCCTCGCACCTGATGCCGGGCAGAGGATGTGCAGCCATGTGGGATTCTCATCTGCTGGGATCCTCCGGGGAAGGCTGGGAGTGATTTATTTTCCCCCAGCAGTTGCAAGGTATCCTCTCCATTGTTCTGCAGGCCGGGAGGGGTCAGAGCCAAGGCAGGGAACAGAGCTCTGCCCAGCTCACGCAAGCCCGGGGCTGCAGTAAACAGAATCTCCTCAAAGGTCACCTCTTCGGGCTCCCTCCGCAGCCACCAAAGGAAGCTGCAATCATTTTTCAGCCCTTTAAACGCCAGGCTCCGATGTACGATTTTCCTACACGTTCCTGGTTTGTGAGGAGGCTGCTTAGGAGGCATTTCCTTGCCAAGAAAAGCTTCTCTTTCCTCCTGAACCCGGGATAGACCCAGGCAGCTCTCGGCAGAGTTAAGGGTCAGGTCATCAGGGATGAGACCCAGGCTCTGCAGGGCACCCCGAAGAAGGAGGCTTTTCCAGCAGCAGCAGCAGAGCAATCTGCACAACAAAAGTACCAAAATAATGCTCAAAATACCACAGAAAAACCTCCATTAAAGTAAGAAGGATCAGCTCTGTACTGAGAAATCATAACATCTTCCTGGGTAGAAAAATCACTGATTGCATCTCTTTTTCCTCTCCCGAACCATTGTGAAAAACCTTAAAATTTCTCAAGACCGCTTTCTCCCCCCCCGGCCCCTGCGACGACATTTCTAAACCCACTTTTCCCCCCTTATTTCCAGCAGGGAATTGGCTCCCTCCTTGTCACTCATCCTCCCCAAACACCCAGCAAAAAACTCAGCCCTGCTGGCAGGGGCTGCCCGCGCCCGGCTGAGCCCCGTCAGCAGCTCCCGAGCTTAAGTGCGAGCCCGGTGTGAGTTAAGTGCTGTCAAAGCTGGCATGGAAAGTCCACCCCGAGCACTGACCCTCCATGAATGGCCACTGTGTTTATGGGAAGCAGCCCCCAGATTGCTTCTCTCCTGCCCAGAGCCCCAACGTGTGTCAATAAAAATCTCTGGGTTTCATTAGGCAGCCCCTGGCTGGATACATAAATAATAAGGCTGTTGTCAGATCTCCCCGTGGTGTGTAAGGGCAGATCTGGAAACCTGAAGGCCACGACCTTCGTGTTTCTCAGCAGGGACTGAAACGCCCTCGGAGCCAAAGGAGTGGGAAAATGAGAGTCTGTGTTATGCTTTAACATGATACTGACAGGCAAATGTGATTTCTCAGAGTTCACTCCAGCCAACACTGATCTGTTTTATAATCTCTGGCCTGGCTGCAGCTCCAGGGCTGCTGCAGGAGGGGATGGAGGCACGGGGAGATTCCCCTTGGAGCTCTGCTTGGATCGTGGGGGAACCTGGAGGTGCTTCTTGAGGGGAGGGTGGAAAGGCAGGGCCGTGTTTGGGGTGAAGAAAAGGAGAGTGAGTTCAGAGTTTGGAAGGAGATGTCAGAAGAGCAGAGCTGGGATCCTCACCCCCCTGGGCAGGGCTGGAGAAGGGGCCACGTGCCAGCTGAAAGGTTCTGCACCACTGGGAACTCCAAACAGTGACCTGGCAGGGATGGCAGCCTCTTCCTCTGACCTCCAGCTCCCTTGTACCTCAGCCCCTTCCAGGAAATCCCTGCTCACTCCTCTGCTCAGGCACTTGGGAGCAGCAATTCTGGAGCAGCTGCCCGACCCTGGCATGTCCAGGAGAGACCCTGGGTCAGGGTGGGGACCAAGAGCTCTTAGGACTTTTTGGTGCTGACACTTCCATGGCTCCAAATTCATCCATCCCAGTAGGACCAGCACAAAACATGGAGCAGCTTCTGAGCCAGAAATCTCAGGGAAGGACGAGAACTGGGGGGGTGCTCGTGGTGTGAAAGCAGGTGGGGATAGAGGGAAGGTGTTTGGGGGATGATGGCAAAAACTGCAAGGACTGGAGGAGGAGGAGGAGGCCCAGCAGCTCAGTGGGGTTCAGAGATGTTTCTTCCTTCATCCTGGGGATCAGGGGTGCTCTACCCTCATCCTGGGGATTTGGGAATATTTCTCCCTTCATCAGTGATGTTCCCCCTTCATCCTGGGGTTCAGGGATGTTCTCCCTTCATCCTGGGGATTTGGGAATATTTCTCCCTTCATCAGTGATGCTCCCCCTTCATCCTGGGGTTCAGGGATGTTCTCCCTTCATCCTGGGGTTCAGGGATATTTCTTCCTTCATCCTGGGGTTCAGGGGTGCTCTACCTTCATCTTGGGGGTTTGGGATATTTCTCCCTTCATCCTGGGGTTCAGGGAAGCTCTCCCTTCCTCCTGGTATCTGCTCGAGGAGGAAGGGTGCTGTGCTGTGCCTGAGCATGCTGGATACCTGTAATTTCCAGGTGAATTAGCTATAACACACAGCCCAGCCCAGCCCAGCCCAGGGGAGGGGTTCCCGAGCCAAGGTGAAGTTTCAGGAAAGGTCAAGAAGCTTTTCAACCTCGGCTGAAAAGACAGAACATTGCTCCCAAAAGAGCCTTTTCGGTCAAAAACCGGGGAAAAGAGGCTTTTAACTCCAGTTTGGTACCTCGTTAGGGAGCCATGGAGGTGCCAGTGCGAGGTAGGAGCCCGACAGGGCCAGTCTGGGAGCGGGGTGGGTGGGGGGAGAAAGGAGAAGGTCAGCAGATGACTTTACGAGCTGTGGAAGTAGCGGTGGCATCTTTCCAGGAGTACACTCTGTCTTCTGCCGAGGAATGCATCCCCAGCTCCCCGCGCCGGGGGGACAGAGTTAATCACCCTTCGAGAGGGGCAGGAAAGCATTGCCGGGGCCGGAGCCCCCGGGAAGCCGCAGCCCGGCGGGAGGGGAGGGTCCCCGGGCAGGAGTTGCGTGCGGAGCCGGCGCTGCGCGGTCCCTGTGTGGTCCGCGGGGCTTTGCGTGTGTGGTCCTGCAGAGCCCCGCTCATCTGTCCAAAGGCTGCTAACTGCCTGCTGAATGACCACGGCTGTTTACTTTAGCTCTGTCTGCACCAACTGAACTCTGATCGCTGCCTTCCTCCAGCTGGGCCGGCTCAGGACCCCAGCGAGAAGGAGAGCGGGGACAGGGATCTGTGTGTGTGAGGCTCCAAAAAGATTTTAAAAAAAAAAAAAATAGAGAAAAGAATAGGCTGCAAATGGACTCCAGTGTAAATCACGGCGAACAATTTATGGGCCATTTTGTCTCCCATCATTTCTGCTCTGATCCCCAACCCCCCCCTCCCCTTCTTCACTCAAACAGAGCAGGCTCATAAATTGCCCGTGCTGAGTGCTGGCAGAAAGGTTTTTCATGTTCCTGACAGCTGCAATAAAAATATGCCTGTGTGTCTGGTGGCTGCGTGAGGGGGAGAGCTGGGTGCCCCTGCAGGGTGCCCAGGGTGGGGACAGGGGGTGTGGG
>WBNO01018670.1:0-38417 GCA_013400575.1 Peucedramus taeniatus
ATTTTTTATTAGGAAAAAGAAAAGAAGTACCATTAGTACTTAGTACCATTACTGCTAGTTCAGAAAAAAAAACATGTTAAAAGCAGAAGCCCAGAATGTGAAGTAGCACTGTAGAAAGCAGATATTAAAATAAGAATTTTTGTATTTTGTGTGTGTGGAATACAGCAAAATTTATTAGAACTAGAAGAAAAAACATAGCTTGTTGAGCACATGAGATTAGGTGAGAAATCTGTAGAGATGGCTAGCACATTAGGTGATTGCTAAAGTAATACTTGCAGTTCTAAATAACAACCATTTCCAGCTGAGCTATATAACAGAGAAATGCTAGGTGAAGATGTGTTTCAGTGAGAATTCTACAGGAAAAAAATTTTTGTGAGATTTTGTGAGAAGAAACTGAGAATATCTGTCTTGCAGAAAAAGTGGTTTGCAGGCAGACATCTTCTCTTCCATTTACATTATGAAAATTGATAATGGCAAAATTGCTTAGCCTGAACGAAACAATTCTTAAACAATTTTATGTTCTCTACTAAACAATGTATATGGGATCTTTCTACAGTTTGTTCACAAGCATAGCCTATGATAACTGAGTTTGAAGGTGGATACTGCAAAGTGGTCACACCTGAAGCCTTTCTGAGATACTGATGTTTGAGAAAATGATAATGTAAACTGCTAAAGCAGAGATTTTGCAGAGAGTTACAGCCCTGTAGGGATTAATTAATCAAAACAAGGGTCAAGAATTCCCTTTTGATTATTTGGTGATACTAGTAAATCTTGTATTTGCAAGCTAGCAAATACCATATTTCTAGTGCCTGCTCTTTGTCAGCACATGGGTACAAGATTATCTGTAAATATAAATATATTTGAATAAACCCATTCATTTTTGAGAGTGGAATAAAGTGTATTCTAAAGGCTCAGTGGTCCTAAGTCATGTACTATCTTCTTTTACCTTCTGTAAAAAGAGACATGAAAAATCAAAATTTAAATTCTGATTTTGCTGCAGGAATGATGTTATGGGCTTAGAGGCTCTAGGGTTTCATACTCCAAGAGATTTTCAGTTACTCTGAACACAAAAAGCAATACACAAAAAGCAATGCTTACCTGTTGAAATCTAGACAACAGTGCAATAGTCTGCCTTGACTTTTGGCCCATCTGAACCTGTCAGACATATTTCTTTTATAGGATAATGGATTTTCACTAATAATGAAGAAATTCAGACTATACTGATGTAAGGTTAAGGGAATTTGGTTCAGTGACTTCAAATCATGGCATCACTGACACGTGTAGAAACATCTTCCCTGTTTCCACATGGGCACAGTTAAGGGACTAAGGTACCAGATGGAATAAGTTCCAATACTTGCTCTCAGGTGGTTTGGTGTTGTAATTGAGGCAATAAGCAATTAACTCTAATTATTCTCATGAAGATAAGCAAGTATGACCTTGATCTGATAAGGCTCGGGAATTAGTGGGGTGTATCTGAATGTACAATCATTGAGAAGTGGCTTTTCATAGTAAATCTACTCTTTAACATGGGAATTTTGGTAGAAGTATATGTTAGTTGGTAATGAGACCCATGAGTTTGTGAGAAATAACAGCCATTCCAGGTGTCTTCTGAGTGCACTGAATGATCAAGTAGGGTTTTAATCAGACATAGATTTGCAAAAGCTATTTCTGTATAGATGTTAGCTTTAGGTGTTTTGAAAATGGAACTGGAGAGGGAAGATTAATGGTAGGTCTTCATTAAGTGGCACTAAGATTGCTAATTCAACCTGCTATTTCTGCTTAGGAATGTAAGATTAGGATTTATTTCTATCTGAAAGAAGCAGAATTTTAAAAATAGCATAAAATCCATTACAATGATGAAGAAAAATGATAATGGTCTGGAACGATGTTTTAATTAATATTGGGCTAACCCTGGGCGACTGGAAGTGTCAACTGCAATTGGCCATGCCAAGCCACAATGTGTGCAGTCAAGTGAGCAAAAAAGATGATGATTTGAGGAAAGCAGAAAAAAGAAACTGTAAAGCACCTAATATTAATGCACATGAAACTTAAAAAGAATGGAAACCACAGTTATGCTGGACTGAGGCAGCCACAGATGTTGGCACTAAATATTAGCTTCTGGCAGTGCCAGACTAGTTTAATCCAGGGTTTACTGAAAAATATGATTGTGAAAATAATGCATATTTTTCAATGTGTCATTTTAACTGTCTCATCTTGGCTTCTCTTTGTCTGTTTTTCTATGCATACAAGGAAAATACATATTAAGCTTTTTCCCTTCTCTCCCTTTTGTGAAGATTGGTGTCTGAAATTCAACAGCAGTTGCAGTTCATTTTCTGCAAGTTCATATTCTGCAAGTAATATTATCATGTGTCCCATTGTTAAGCAGAAAAAATACTATTTCAAGTTCTCTGCAGGTTTAAGAGATTTTATTTATGCTGTAACATTACTGTTTTCACCATCTTCAGAGGACAGTATACGAAAAACGGCTGCTGAAAGCCAAGATGTTATCTTATAAATAAAGCATTTATCTACTTTAACTTTTGAATACCATTTATTTTCTGAAAATGGAATGTACACCAAATAAATAATATTTCATAGGATTGATAGTTGATAGACTGTTTTCCTTAAATGTTTAGCTCTTCTCAAATACAAGGTTCATTGCTCTCTCTAGGGCTGACAAAGTTCTCCCGTGTATTAAATAGCTTTGAAGATGTTTTTGTTTTGGTCAGAAATGTTATTCTGACTTCAAGAGTGCATCAGCTGATAAGGAAGAATTAACTAAAACCAAAACGCAAAGCCAGTAGTAAGAAAATGTAAATGGCTGTTTTCAGGCACTGCTTGGAGCATTGACTGAAATGTAATTATAAATCTCCTGGAATAATATAGGAGAGACTACTAAGTAAAAGTTTCATAGGTAAGTGCAGAAAAGCAATATAGTGTTGTGCAAATTGTTCTGAATATTTTCTTTTTTACCCTGCTGTGGACTACTCCTGTGTAGCTCTTCAATCAGTATTGCAATAAATAGTCAGAATGTCTCAGCCCAAATTAAGATAGAGATGAAAGTTTTCCACTAAAATAGAGACAGACACACATGTCAGATCTCTTGGACTTTATGAGTCACCCAAAGATTTGTCTTCATAATGAACAGTAGAGTAGGCTACGTAGATAAATCTACTTGTTTAGTTGATTTGTTTTCTATGTAGCCTATTCTATTGTAAATGATGTCAGGATCTGAAAATCTTCCTGTAAAATACTGAGCCAGATGACTAATACCATTCACCTCTTCCTTGTTTTTTTATCTTAGCTTCTGAGCCTATTATACATAGTGGGTTTTTTGTTTGTTTGCTTGTTTTGTTTTGTTTTGTTTTTTAGGGTGTGTTTATTACTAGTAGTAGTCTAACAAGTATGCCAGAGCGGGGCAGGTCAGAGGCAAGCTCCTTGCCCCTGGAATAAAAAATAGTAATTTTGGTACTGGTGTTTACTTTCCAGTCTTTCTTCTGCAGTGTTTTCCAGAGTATTGTCCCAGGAGTGTTTAGTAAATTTTCTGATGTATTTTGATGTGTGAACTGGACAGCTTACTGGCACCTACAGCTTTTAATCCTGAGTTTATCTATAGTGTTCAGTTATATGAAGAAAAAGCCTCTTGCATTCCTTTTGCATTTGTACTTAGTAAATATTTTTTGCACATATTTAATTTACTGGAGTTGATCACAACGGTTTATCCCAACTTTAGCTGCTGTTGAATAGTTTTTGGTTAACTAAGTAGCTTTTTAGTATTAAATGTTAATTCACTATACTGAACATCGTTTTAAACGTGAAATTATTCATTCATATAGAACAAGAGTGAAATTAGTGCAAAATAGTTATCAGTTTTCTGCTCCATCTCACTCTTGTCCTACAGAGGTCTGATATTCATCCCTTGTCTCTCTCATATGGACACTGCCAAACATGCATTAGTACTGCACTTCATGTGCACCTCTGCAGTGTGAATACACTTTTCCACTCCACAGTCTAGGGATATGGACATGTACTTTCACTGCTCCTCCTGAAAGTCATCTTTGGACAAACACATAGTGATGCTTGCTGGATCAAAAATGTGTGTGCAGAAGCAAGTAAGAGAATGTGGGTGGGGCTGGGCCCATCTCATGTGTAACCCAAGAAATTATGTGAACAGAGCCAAGCACTCTGTACTCTAGGAAATTTACTTGTTTTTCTCTACCACAAGGGGAGAAAAATTTTTAAAAATCTTGGATTTTCAAGCTGGCCTCTGGAATGAGCTTGCAATGCAATCAATGACTGAATAAACTCAACTCTCATGCAGTTGCAATTTAGGTGATTGAAATGACAATTGTCTTGTGAAATTTCTGAGAATCTAGACTTCTTAGTATTGTAGGCTTCAAGCTCCAATCTAATTGCCTATTTTTCCTATATGATTTTTATGGTGGTTTTGTCTGTGCTTTAGGCTCCCCACCCTTATATATGTACAATGTGAAACAGCTTTTAGACCAGCAGCAAGTATGTTCTCATTTGTTACCTACACTCTCTACTTTCGAGTAATTTTATAATACTTTTAATTTTTTTTTCTCATTTTCATTCAAATTGCTTTTCCATGCTGCATTAAATGACCAATTTTTATATCACAAAACATATTAGTTTGAATTGTAGATATTATATGAACATATTTAAATGACAGCTTCTTAATGTTATGGTGATATTTTACACCAAGTAAAGTGTGTTTAAATTCATTAGATTTAGAGAAAGTGTAAATCAGGTAACAATAGATAATCGCTTTATTCCTGTAGTAGTTATTGCTTCAGGCAGATGGGATTATTTAATAAGTCTCTGATGAAATGCAGTGACAGAGGATCTTAGTGGTGTACCTGCCAGAATGTCTAAGAAAACTGAAGGTGTAAGTGGAGAAACTTGAAAGAAATACTGTTCCAGAATACTCATAAAGGAGGTACATTTTCTGTGTTTTTTGTACTTCATATTATTTCCTTAATTAAAGAAAAATAAAAACTAAATAGACTGGTCAGAATACTAAGTTATTATTTATGATTATTCATATAACTCAGCTCAGGACAATTGTCAAGCACTGGCTTTTCAAATCATCTGAGTGTGGCAGTCAGATGCCTAAACACAGGTAACTACTGCAACTTCAGAGGTTTCAGATCCATTAGTCCTTTACTTGCCACTTTTCTAAGGTATGATTATCCTGTGGGTCTTGTGTCATACCTACTGACCTCATTTCAGATACCCTAGAGCATTTCATGTAGTCTACATTTACACAATGAATTCTACACTCTGTGTCCCCCAGTTGAAAGCTACACTTTTGTTGAAAACAGGTCACAGCATATAAGTCCTTCCAAACGGTCTTTTTTTTTTTTTTTCCCTATGCTGCACTGGGGAACAATGATTTATGGTCAAGGCACAGCCCAGAGACAATGAGTAAGTTGTTTGAAATCAGAAGAAAAACATAAAACCTATTTGCCACCTAGAGAAACAGTGGGGACTGGAAAAGTTCTAATGTTGTTTAAAGCCATTGTATTCCATAAAAGTGTCACTAAGAGGCTATCACATGGGTAGTGGAATATGTTCAACCACAGGAAAAATTCATAAAGGTAACAATCCATGCCCTGATGAAACTTGCAAAAAATAAAAGAAGCAAAGAGAAAGAAAACAAAATGTGTGAGAAAACTGAGATATGTCTAATTTTGTACTGCTGTTGTAGCTATTACATTACTTACTTGAGTAGGCTGAATGTATTTCTAGAGTGCACTAAGATCAGAACCAAGGAAGATATGGTACCTGACTTCCCCCTAATTGTCTACTCCTCAGAAAATCAGAATGTAGATATTTAATACCTTTAGAATGCTGTCAATCAGATTTATACAATATTTTAATAGAATTTAATAAATAAGGTATTATCTGCAGCTATGAAAGCAGTATGGCTTTTGCGTTTTTAAGGTTTTTAAAATAGTTTCTGACTGAAAAAAAAAATAGGAAAGATGGTTCAGCCAAAATTACATGGAAATTATGATAGTTTTAATTGAATAAAAATGAAAAACAGTCAAGAGGAGTACAACCCTAGCTTGGACAAATTCAAATATTCTGTCTAATCTTAGCTAAAATTGTCTAGCTTGCTCTCTGTTGTTGTGCTGTGATAATGAGGCCTTGACACAGCAGCCTGCATGCTCAAGTAGGACAAAGTCTTAGCAGCTTTCCTAGAAAGAGCTCACAGCTGTGTTAACTTCACACATTCCTCTCTCTGTGTGCATGAGACTACCTCTATTGCAGAAAATATATATATCAATTGTGCTATAAAGGTAGTTGCTTTTCACTTTTGATTATACCTGTGTTATGGATTGTTATGGACTAAAAACTTCCGGAATCTTAATGTAATAAAATGAGGCCAAGATATCCTCAAATCCTCTGCTGCTTTCTAACTCTAAAGTACTCTGGTATGAAGCATTGAAGCAAGGACTTAACATGTTTTTAGCACATCTGGAATAGGAAACCAGAAGGTGATAATAACTTTGAAAACAACCACTAATTGGTTTTAAATACAGGGAAAGCCAAAGAAATTGGCCTTGAGTTATAAAACTAGCAATATTATCCATGACTTAGTCTAATGATCTAATTTTAAAGAAATGTACTGTTAAGACAAAAACCTTCCTGAATGGGGGGAAAAGGGCTCTGTGTATGGGCATGGGCAACAGGTATGGGCCACAATGCTCTTCAGGACTCAAACATATTGATCAGTAAGAATTGGTTACATGGTCTGTGCTGGCTGTCTAAACTGGGCTGGGGAGACATAATCCTTGTCAGGTTGTGAGTGCCATAGCATAGAAATCTTATACTAGAAGCTTTAAAATAGGCATTGATATTCACCTGCTAAACCCATGCTGCTTAGTAAATAGATTTCAAGTTATGTCACTGAGTCACGTGGCTCTTTTTTTCTGTAAACCTGCTCTAAATCCCCCTGTGTCATTTCTACACAGCTGTCACAGCTGTCTCATCTTCATTTTTGTCTAATTTACGTGTCACAGTACCTGAGCTAACTCAGCTGTGTTTATATTAGGACTTTACAAGTATATCACATTAGTCAAAAAACCAAAATACTTACAAATAGCTATAATCTTGACTGCAACTCAGATTTTCTTAGCGACAGATTTCAGTACAGTGCAGAACAGTGGCTGTTGTATCAATGTGAGTGAGTGAATGAAAGTCATATAAACTGTTTCATTACTTCAGTAGCAGCAGAGGATGCAAATAATCTTTTAGAAGGCATTGGAAAAAACTCTGCAAACACTAGAAACAGATTAAGAGATACCAATTACCAGCTAAAATATACTTACAAATACGTAGCTTATTAAAAAAGCAAAAGATAACGTGGGGAAAATGTACATTGTTTATATAAATCAAAGTTTGAGGATTTTTCGAGTGAAAAAAAACCAACTTTTTGAGATTACAGTAGAATTTTTTAGGCCTAAGCAAAATTGCCAGCAGAGATTTTAGGATAACTGTATAAGTTTTTTTCAAAAATTCTTGATCTTGGAAGTCTGCTGTTTTTCCACCAATGCTTTCTGAATTTGGAAAATCTAGCCTAATCTGTGCTTTCAGTTTTGTCACTGTCTTTTACCACAGTAGGCTATTTGGGATTTCAATGAGGAAAACATTTATTGGCTTGATTTTACACATATGCTTCCACACAGTATTTACTTCTGGTTTTGCTGAAGATTTTCTGCTAAAAAAAAAAAAAAATTAAAATAAGTGAATATACAAAGCTAAATACTTTTGGGTTTTGTTTGCATTTTCTGTCTCATTCTATCCAAAGATGCAGCAAGTTTTCCTGTAATGTAGTGTTACCAGCAAGATTTACAATATGGAATTAAAAAAATTTGGCCATGTATGGAAACGATGTTCATGCTTTTAGAAATTGACTTAATGTATTAAAATATAAAGTCTATTTATTTAACTCTCATAACCATTAGCAAAGACCAAACTTTTTGCCTGTTGAATTAGTATGATAACGATAGTCATGCAAGCAGTGTCTGATGTGTTCAGATTGAGCTTGCATTTAGCTCTAGTGCAATGTTTAGATTGATGAACAATGCAGATGAGTCACTGTGGGTCCTTGGCACTGGAGTATGTTGTAATTGTAGTGTAATGAGATAAAATAAAAAAAAATAAAAGGGGTAGGCATGGGGATATGAACAGCTGAAAACAGAGAATACCAATTAGCTTTTCCATTTCCCTCTGCTCTTTTGCCCTCTCTTCCCCAATCCCTTTCCATTATAGCCTATCTCTTCCCCAATCCCTTTCCATTATAGCCTATTTAAGAATTACAGTTCATGAATTTTTGCAATAATAGGAGTATTTGAATCAGAAACAAAATGTATCACATGTAGGACATTCATTTTTGAGCATGTTATACACAAAGGTGGAATTGAAGAGACATTCATTTCAGATTTCAGTGTTTTGAAACTTTTCATTTTAGATTTCAAAAGCTGCAATTACATGATGATATTTGATGTATTCCAAAAGTGATGTTTCATACATAGGACATCTGATATTTATTGAAACCCCCATTCTAACCATCATAATTTAAATATCATCTTATTCATACTCTCTTCAGGATACTTTAAAACAGGCCTAGAAGGGTCTATTAAATTGCATTTAAGCCCAGTACACTTTGCAGGTGTCCAGTATAATGAACACTTTAAATGGCTATGCTCTAAGGTTAATTTGTTCTGTAAAATTGCCCAGACCCCTCTAGAGTATTCATTAGTAGAATAAAACAGAGACCTAATCCAGATAGATGCTAAAGGATTATCATTATTGCTGTAAGGACGACTTTGATAAAATTCTAATTGGAATTGCCGCATGGGGACTGAACAAATGAAGCAGATTATGATAAATACAGGGTTTCAGACCTCTCTAACTAAATTCTGAGACTGGGGTAAAATAAAGTGATCAAACTCATCTGGAAACAGATAGCTACCTCAATTTACTTCAGAATTTCTTAGACTGGCATGAAAATTATACTCAACTGCATATAATTGCACCAAATGTCAGCACAATACAATTAGAGCTAAAAGACCATTGCACATTCATTTTGCTTTTAACAGCGTTTCATTGCAAACAGACTTTTGTCTCATTAGTGTAGGACTGACAGATTTAAACCTACAGTTATACAGATTCATCCATGATAATATCAAACAAGAGCATTATACATTCTTTTCTCTCTGCATTATGTAAAAAGGAGACATTTTCTTTTGGACCTTAATTCTCAAAAGAGAATTAACATTATCTAAATAAAATAAAAATAAACAATCTTATTTTGCATTCAGATATATAACTGGTAAAATTCCTATGTCATGAATCCACAGTTTATATGCCATTAAAATAGATTGTGAATTAGTCATTGTACATGTCCACCAAATACAAGTTTTCATTTCGTGGTTGTTATAGATTTTATGTTTAGCAAAAGAAAAGAAAAAGTTTTCCACTCAATGTGAGTTACAGTGGCAGAACAGCGAGCCTTCAGGGATAGGGAATCCACAATTTCTCTGGGCAACCCATTCCAGTGCCTCACCACCCTCACAGAAAACATGTAAATCTAAACCTACTCTCTTTCAGTTTAAAGCCATTACCCTGTATCCTAATACTACTTGCCTTAGTCAAAAGCCCTCCCCAGCTTTCTTGCAGGCCCTCTTTAGGTACTGAAAGGCTGGTATAGGATCTCACCAGAGCCTTCTTCAGGCAAACAACCCCAACTTTCTCAGCCTGTCTTAATAGGAGAGGTGCTCTGTCCCTCTCATCAGCCTTGTGACACTGCTCTGGACTTACTCCAATGTGTCCATCTCCTTCCTGTGCTGAGGACCCCAGAGCTGGTTGCAGTTACTCCAGTGAGGTCTCAGGAGAGCAGAGCAGAGGCAGAGTTCTCTCCCTCCCCTGTGCCCACGGTGGTCTGATGCAGCCCAGGACACATTTGGCTCTCTGGGCTGTGAGTGCCCATGGCCAGGTCATGTCCAGCCTCTCACCCATCTGTGACCCCAAGTCCTTCTCGACAGGGCTGCTCTTTATCTGTTCATCCCTCAGCCTGTGTTGATGCCAGAGGTTGTCCTGACTCAGGTGCAGCATCTTGTACTTGTTAAAGTGCATGAGATTCTGATGGGCCCGATTCTCAGGCTCGTCCCAATTCCTCTGGGTGCCATCCCCTCCTTCAGGTGTGCCACCTGCACCCTCAGCTTGGAGCTGTCTGCAAACTTGATGAGTGTGCACTCAATCCCTTTGACTGTTTTAAGTAACTGCATTTATAACTACAGCCACTTTTGCCAAATTTTCTGAGTAGAGCTGAAACTTTAGCTCACTTTTAAAGAAATTTAAGACAGCCCTGGTTAAGTATTTTTGAAATTGTTTGGAGGCAACTTTATCTTTATTAACATAAGAAATATTTCCTACAGAACTAGGGTTTTCCAGTCTAAGTTTCCAGATTTAAGTTTGAATTAATTTATGGATACAAAATGTTATCCAAAATATCAATAGAAGAATAATATCAGAGTTAACATATTAATTATGTAGAATTTAAACAAAAATGAAGAGCCTAAAATTTGGGGAAAATAAAGAATGGAAATTCCATTTAAAAATTATTTTTGCAAAACGTATTGAGGCAATATCTTTAAGCATATATTTTTGTCAGGCTTAAAGCAAAGACCATATCTATATTCTTTTATTATACCATTTACTTAGAGTTGCTACGGATTATAACAGCATAGCCTGACTTAAAAAAAAAGCCATATAGTTCAGAAAGATGAAAATAATGTGATTTTGCTGATCTGATTTATATCTATAAATAAGTCTTCAGTTTCAATTATTTCAAAATATTCCTGTGACTTATTTTGTTGCTGATAGTCACCTGTACCTTGACACTGTAAGGGAATGATCACAAAAGATTTAAGAGTTTCTCGTCATACACATTTCCTAATGATATGCTAAGATTTTATTGCCTATATTACTATAGGTCAGCAGCAGCAGGCAGCACTGAGACCACAACCCTTTCTACCACAAGCTCCCCTAAACTGTATTTATAAAAGACAGTCCTAGTAAACATTTTTAATCAAAGATGAACTATCTAGGACTCAGGTATATACTTCTTGCTCCTTTTTACTCTAATACATTTTTAAATACAGAGCAATGCATTATGAGCAATGTTTTTGTCATAAGGTATATTGACTAGGAGAGCTACTGCAATTCCAATTTATCTGTGGGTGTCACAAGACTATTTCAAATTGCTCTATTATACCACTGTGTTCAAGTGTGCATAAAGAAAATATTGTGGTACATTACAAACAACTTTGAGATGTTCTGTATCATCTATTCTTATATCAAAACCAAGTGATGAACTAAACTTCCACATATATGAGCAACTTGGTCTAGTGAAAAGTGTCATGGAGGTTAGAAAAATATGATCCTTAAGGTCCCTTCCAATCCAATGTATTGTATGATTCTTTGATAAACTCTAAATGAAAAGTTTTGCGGAGAGTAGTTTTATTTTAATTTTATATTTTAAAAAAATCCCTCCAGTTAATTCTTATTCCCATTATCTCTTTAATTGCTCTCATATACACCACTATCCCTGCTAATTTCTCTAAATCTCTTCTTGTAGTGCGTCACAGACCTATAATTATCCACATATGAAGAACATGGAGGCCTCACAAACATCCTGTTTTCTGCTGTCAATTATGGAACAGAAATACTTGATTTTCCTCTGCCTCACAATTCTGTTCCACTGCAGCTTCTCGCATTTGATAGGTTTTATGTCTAAGCAGTTGTTTCACCAAGAGAGATATAAAACTGGTTGAACACAACTCCAGTTGTATCACCTACTCTGTAATTTTTTGTGGTGAAGAAATAGGTTTATGTGCATTATGTTTGAGACTGGCCATCTCTATTCACACTTTTCTGTGTATCTAATTCAAGAAACCTTAAGAATAAAAATGGCCATATCCTTTCTTCAAAGGAAGGTCTATCAGACTGCCCAAATATATCTCTGTCCCAAAGCCAGTTCTGTATTTTTGTTTAATGACAACAAAATCTGTTCCTAACATATAACATTCCTAAAGGTATAACACATTTAAATGCTTTGCTTATAGTGCTGTTACCCACCAGGGAAGATCCATGTCAATTTGTTGATACAATGTCTCTAGCTTCTCTGCTGTGAAGTGCTATTGATGTCTCTATTTGCTTACCATTTTATCCATGCTACATTCCTGCAGTAGAAGCATTCACTGGAAAATTGCTAGCTCCTCTCTTACCACACAATCAGATTTGAACTAGTGTCCACCCTTCCTCTATCCATGAACCATCACAGAAATTCATAAAATACATCTTTTCACTTCCTTTATGTCATGGTTTAACCCCAGTCAGCAGCCAAGCCACACACAGCCACTCGCTCACTCCCTCACCAGTGAGATTAGGGGGAAAATCAAAAGGATAAGACATAAAGAACTTGTGGGTTGAGATAAGTACAGTTTAGTAGGGAAAGCAGAAGACACACATACACAAGCAAAGCAGAACAAGGAATTAATTCACTTCCATGCTTCCCATGGGAAGTCAGGTGCTCAACCATTCTTGGAAGAGCAGGGCTCTGTCACAGGTAACAGTGACGTGGGAAGATAAAGAACAAATGTCCCCTCCTTCCTCTTTCTTCCCCCCCTTTATACACTGAGCATGATGTCACATGGTCTGGAATATCCCTTTGGTCAGTTTGGGTCACCTGTCCTGGTTTTGTCTCCTCCCAACCTCCCAGGCACCCCCAACTTCCTTGCCAGCATGGCAGTACAAAAAGCAAAAAAGGCCTTGGCTCTGTGTAAATCCTGCTCAGCAAGAACAAAAACATCTCCATATTATCTGCCCTGTGTTCAGCTCAAATCCAAAACACAGACACATACCAGCCACTGTGAAGGAAAATACCGCTACCACAGCTGAAACCAGCACACCATATATTTTAAAATATTTTTTTTCCTCTAACATCCAACTGTCACACTTCTTATTGTCTTCTGTTGTCTTTTATACTCTGAGCTATAATTGAGTTAGACGCTTAAATCAATGTAATAAACAGTGCTTTTGTTTGAATTCAGCATGAAAGATATATATTATATGTCAATGTTTTTTTTTCTGAATGATTGCTAATAGTAAATAAAATTTTCTCCCAAGAGAGGCTCTAAAATTACCTCTTATTTAAGTCCATATTTGAATAAATAGTCATTTAAATTTCATGGTTTTAAGATTAGTTATTTTGCACTCATGAACCCTAAGATCAAGGAAAATATAGGAAGAAGAATAGCATACTGTTGGAAATATAGGAAAAATGTATCTTAATAAATGATGAGTATATTTTTGCCATTCTACATCTTTATCAAATATTTTTTGGTTCACTTGTATAGTTCTTGCTGGTCTTATGTGTCTATGAAGGATTGTTTTATACAATAGAATTTTAATAAAGTTCAGAAAGAGAGGGTAGTATAATCAAAACATCTGAAGATGCTAGTCATCTTCCTATTTCCTATTTCCAACAGAAAATTTATAATTTTAGCTTTTATTTATTTCCGGGGTAAATTATTTTGCTTATTGCCATTAAATCTAAAGATGGGCTAAAAAACCACTCTTACTTATCCTTTTAAAAATTCATTGTAGTGGCAAAGGTCTCTAATAAAGGGAACCTTCTACATCGGTTCTTCATGACAGTACTTTGATAAGACAGGTATTTTTTTATTTTCAGCTCTCTCTTTTTGATTGTGATGCCGTACAATGGTGGTGCCTGTAGTGGTGGTGCCTAAGAGTATCATCATATAAATTTTGGATAGAAAGCATATGTACACCAGGGCATCAATTAGGTAACTGCAATTATACTGGCTGCACTATCTGCCTTAAAAGTGGACTTTTTTCTCGGCGCATTAGTACATTATATTGCTACATTTGTGCCAGCTATTTATTACAGAATGAAGTTCAAATAATTGGTTTTGACACAGACAGCACTAAGTGATCCGAATTTCAACTAAAACATTTTCCTTTCCACTACCATTTGCTGACAGTGGATATCAGTCCTGAACTTCTTTCTATTTTGCTCCAAGATTTCTTTCCTGGGTTATTCTATGTACTCAGTCTGGGAGTTGTTTCAAGCAAACTGCCAATCTATGCAGTTTTAATTGTTTAAAAGGGAAAGCTTTTAAGATTAGAACATTTTTGGGTACACCTGTGCTAAGAAAAATGTCTTCAAGACCTAATGCAGCCCAAATGTGATTTGGAAGAGGGTAGTCTTCTCTCTGTACTGCAGGGCAAAACCAGAACTGGGTGGACTGAAGGACTGCTAAAATAGAGTGGCAGCATGGCTATTGAGCAGTGACAGGCACACTTTCACTTCCATTCCTCAAAAAGTACAAGCACAATAGTAAGGAAATAGGAGAGAGAATAAAGGTGAACCTAAAGACCTCTAAATTCTCTTCTCCCATGAGTGTATCCAGATTACAATAATTTAACCTGTTAAATCTACACATCCAATATCAAACCTCTGAATTATCAGCCTTAATAAGTAAATATTTAATAATTTGTGTGCATAAAAGGGAAATATACAATCACATATGCCATGTGGTGGACAGACAGATAGATAGGAGAAAAATGCCTCAATGAGTACCTATGAACAGATATTTAAATTTGGGAATTTAGCATAAATTATAACAAGGGCACTGCAAGCCATGTCCTACACTTCAGAGCAGTTGGAAAAGAATAAATGAAGAGAGGTGAAAAACAAAAAAATTAAACAGTACTTTAATGTTTTCAGGATGCCAAGGAACATAATTTTCATGTGTATGAGTGGAAGCAGGAAAATAAATACCTTGACAAGATAATTTTTCTTAGGGTGCTTCTTCTGGGAAATTATTCTGCAGTGGTATGCCAAATATACACAATTATTACTGGTCATTTATGCCCTATTTTTTTTCTACTTCCTCTCCAGATGCCTGACACTTACTAAGTGTTGCCAGAGTTCTAGGAAAAAAAAATATGCTCACCTGACAGAACAGTGTCTATAGCACAAGGAACAATTTAAAATCAACCATAGGTCACTCAGGTCCCACCCAAGTAATATGGTGAGACATAAAATTAGTTAATATTCAGTGTGGTCCAAAATGTCTAATATGAAACCTATTTGCAAAATCTCTTGTTGTTTTCATGATATTTATTCATATGTGGGATATCAGTGTAATATAGGTTCTTAAAACTATTCACAAAAAAAAAGAGGCTAATATGTTCAGATGTTGATTACTCTATTTCTACCTGAGATTAAACAAAAAAAACCCAAACAAAACCCAGGCCACTAACCATTGAAAATGTTTGACTGGCAATCCCTTGTTGTAATTTGAAGGCTATTACAGTAATACCTAACATGATTGGGAGGTTAACCCAAAACCTGCTCAATAACAAACTTACGGCTTAATTTTCAAAATGCACAGTTAATAATTAAATTTATTCTTTCCCCCACCCTATTTCTTGCACGTTAGACCTTTTTGTTTCAGATAGATATATTCAGCCAATTTTAAACATTATTTTATAGGGCAAATGGGAAATCAGAGGTTGAGTTCTCACTGTTTATCTCTTTGCAATGATCTACATCTCAGTTTATTATTCGCAATCTAATTTTCAGTTTAGTAATATTTTGTATGTGTTGCAAATACGTAGTGCAATTTGCAGTCTGTTACACCATTGGGTAATTTGCCATAAAGAAACAAGTATGTACAATTAATGATTTAGTATGTATTTCAACATGAAAAAATGCAGGGAATATTAATGACATTTCTCATTGAAACAAAAGAAAATTACTTTTCCCTGGTATTTCTTCAGTCTCTTGCTTGCTGCTGCATATGATATCTTTTAAGCATATACAAAAACAAGTTAAAGGAAAGGGAGAAAGTTTGAAGAGCTTTTCCAGCTTCCTCTGAAAGAAGAAAATTATCTATTTACAATAAGTTTGATGAGGACAACATAATTGGGAACTAGTGAAAATAATGTATTTAATAAAAGTCTTCAACAGTTTACCCTCTCAGTCAAAGTTTTGGAAAATTTCAACACTTTCTCTGTCAGTAAGGACTTATTTCCTCTTCCCTTGCAAACAGTATTTCCAGTCATATTCTCACCAATGCTAGTGACATACTCAAGTCTCAGCTCACCAAATTTAGGAAAAACTATTCATTTTTGAAAGCAGAATAGATTTTTTTAGTTCTCATTTACAATACAGTAAGAGGTACTTTCAAAACAATGAATTTTATGTCAATCTGATATTCTTACCACAATTCCAATATTAAATTTGAAGCACCATTTATCTTTTGAAGTACCTATTTTTTTACATGCTTTAGGTTTATTTACTAAACAAGATAATCTTGTTTTTGTAACATGGCCTAAACATTCCCAAACTTATGCCTTTTCTGCACCTCCTCATGTCACTCCCTGAAACAATGTGTGTTATTCTTTAAAACAACTAATTTCCAAGAGCTTAACTTTTCTCAAGCAAGAAATACCAGAAGGATAAAATGTTAAGCAATTTGGGGGCCATGGTTAGTTGAAGAGAAAAGCAAGTAGAGGTTATTTTTTTTTACAGTCCATCCAAAATTAAAATGTGTTGAATGGGAAAAGGTGATAAATCCTTTTCCAAATCAATAGGAAATATCAAAAGAAATTATGAGTTGACTGATTTGAGTATTTGGGTACTTTATAAAGTAGGTTCCTGTTGTGGTTTGAGCTCAGCTGGCAACTAAGCAGCATGCAGCTTCTTGCTCAGTTACCTCGCACACTGGTGGATTTGGGAGGAGAATAAAAAGTGTAACTTGTGGGTTGAGAATAATTGGGACAAATTAAAAGATAAGAAGAAGAAAGAGAGAGAGAAAGATAAAACACAAGAAAAAACAGTGATGCACAGTACAGTTTCTCACCACTTGCTGACCAATACCAAATTCATCCCCAAACCAATACTGTCCCACCTCAGCAACAACTTCCCCAGTTTATACTGAAACTCTTACACAGGAGTTTACTTGTGTAAACTCTTTTATACAAGTGAAGTATCTCGGTGGATGACTCTCAGGTTCATTCAGTGGCAATGTTTCTGACTCTTTCTGCCCTTATGCAATTTTAGTTCAACTAACTAAACATGCATTGAATATAATGTTTTCTATAGGTTACGTGCAAATCACAATCATTTTATAGGCTGAAATATCCTGGAGATAAAATAGTTAAGAATGAGATTGAAAATATCAGAATAAATAAGAAATTGAGTTAAACTAAAAAAGTGTTTTTACATCATCTGGTTTCTCAAAATATCTGGTAATAAATGCTTTGAATGACAAATTTCATTACAAATTTTTACTACTCATCTGGACTAATTAATGGGATATAGTAACTTATCATTTACCTCTTGTTCTTACATGACTTCTAATGCAAACTTGGTTTACTTTTCTTCTTTTGTGTTATTCTTCTCAACACTATACTTGATATTTAAGAATGAAAGTTATACAAAAAGTGTATAAAAATAGACATTAACACAATGTGATTGCAAAGATAGATAAACTTAAATATTAAATTATACACCCCATTTTTTTACAAAACTAGCCTTATTTTTTACAAAACTAGCCTTATTCTATTATTTATCTTATTATATGAATAGCAATTGTATCCATATTTCACTGAAACAAATGACATGCCGGTTAGAGATATGAAGATGTGACTATATAAATCAGTATTTATTTTGATTAAGAAAATTGCATTCTCAATTTTGGACTATCTATTTTTCTAGTCTTAGGTGATTGGCTATGTCTTCATCTATTTTTTCTTGTACTGCATTCAGCTACAAGTGGAATACATTATGATGTTATTATATTTTATTTATGTATGTTTGAAAAGTCTTATTTTAAAAAATATGAAGATTTATATCTAGTTCATAACGTAGGTAACAGATGATTAGTAAAATCTTCAATTTATTGTTCAGCTCCACTCTTATAATGGAATTTGAACACCACAATAACAAATGGTAGTTTGAATGATAACACAATACTGATGCTAATCTTTATAGAATCAGTAACCCTTTTATATTTGTCCAAATATTTTGAAGCTTTCCACATACATGTAGGCAAACAAGAAAAATTAATTCCATTTTATAACTAAAAAAATTTATGTGATTCAGGAACACACTAAAATATCTCCCAACTACTAATTAGGACTAAAAATTACAGCAGGTTCATTTCTCAGAGTTTGAAATGTTTAAGAGAAATATGAGCTGGAGAGATTTTATTATTCAGGGAACCTAAATGAAAATAATTAAACTCTTCCAATATTTCTTAGCAAGAGCTTTAATGAGACTCAATCTATACTTTCATATCAGCATCAATTGCACATACTGATTAATGGAAAAATATTAGAGAAGTAATGAGATCTTCTGCTAGTGAAAGAGTCTGTTCTAATTCATGCACTGGTACAGTTAGAGGCCAAAAAAATATGCACTTTATAATCAGTCAGTTATTTCAGTAAAAATTCTTTTATACATTGTTTACAAAAATAGCATTGAAGCAAATTAATGTATTAAATAAAAGAGTTCTGTGAAAAACTGCATGGATGCAAATATAGAAACTGGTTAAAAATTTTTGTTAATTGCCTGAAACTATGGAAATAAGAGCTAGAAGTAAAGCTAATAGGAGAATGATTTACTTTTCGTTGAAAATTTGTTTCTTTTTCAATGTTTCATGATTGAGTTGGGCATTTCAGAGAGGGTACTTTGGAGCCTCTCTATAAAATTTGTGGATGACACTAAGCTAGCTGTGCCACTTTATACACCAAGGCAAGAAGCAGGACAGGATCAAAGGACACAATGACTTTGACAAACTAAAAGTCTAGTTTAAAATTCCAAAAATAATAACTACTAAAAAGAGCAATATTTCAAGAGAAATAAAATGAAGAGTATGAGCTGGAGAAAGACAGCCCTGAAAATGACCATGAGCCACCTACGGAACAGCAGCTCATACTGTTCATGCTGCTGGCACATCCTCCTTCCTTGGTAAAGTGGCCTGGAAAACAATAGATGATACAATGGGAATGCAAATCTACAGGTTGCATTTGTATACTACAGCCAAAGCATTCTGTTCTTATGGTATTTGTCAAAAGTGAATATGCTAAAAAAGAAGCTATAAACTACTACGACAGAAGGGTACACTAACAAGGGGTTATCAGGGGACTTTATAAATAATGAAGGAATCAGCTAAAAAAATTCAAGAAGAAGCCAAACAGAACCAAAAACATGTTTAGTAGTGTCAAGAGAGAGGATGAAAAACAGAGGAGCATTAGGAACATGTTTTGGTGCTGTCAGTCTCTCTGGGTCATCATGGCCTCTGCTCAGGTTCAACCATCTGACAGCCAGCACTCCCAGGTCCTTTTCCACTGATCAGCTTTCCAATCACTCTGCCTGTAGAGATGCCTGGGGGTTTTGTGACCAAAATGCAGGACTTTGCTGTATTGGAGCTCACACACTTGGCCTCAGCCCATCTGTCCAGATCCCGCTCTAGAACCTTCCGACCTTCCAGCAGATCTACAATTCCACCCGATTTGGTGTCATCTACCATCTGAGGGTATATTCAATCCCCTCATCCATATCATTGATAAAGATATTAGACATGACTGGACCCAGTACTAGTCCATGAGGAACACCACTAGCAGCTGGCCACCAACTGGATTTAACTCCATTCACCACCACTTGCTGGGCCTGGACACCCAGATAATTTTTTAGCCACTGCACTCATCCAAGCTATGAGCTGCCAGTTTCTCCAGGAGAATGCTAAGGGAAACAGTGTCAAAGGCATTACCAAAGTCCAGGTAAACAATATCCACAGCCTGTCCTTTGTCTGCTAAGTGGGTCACTTTGTCATAGAAGCAGACCAGGTTGATCAAAGAGAACCTGCCTTTCATAAACCCATGCTGGCTCAGCCTGATGCCCTGGTTTTACCTGCATGTGTTATGTGATGGCATTCAAGGGGTTCTGCTCCATGACCTTCCCCAACACTGAGGGTGATGCTGATAGGCCTGTAGCTCCCTTCATTCTCCTTCTGGGCATTGAAAGTGACTCTGAGACTGAGTGCCAGCACCCTTGCTGCATCTCATCTGGCCCTATGGACTTGTGTATGTCTAAGTGGTCTAAGCAGGTCACCCAGCACTCCCTCCTAGATAACAGGGACTCCACCCTGCTCCCTGTCCCTGTCTTCCAACTCACAGTGCTGGGTACCTTGATGACAACTAGTCTTAGTATTAAAGGCTGAAGCAAAGAAGGCACTGAGTGCCTCAGCCTTTTCCTCATCTGTTACAATGTTTCCTCCCCCATTCCATAAAGAATGGAGATTGTCCTTAGCCCCCCTTTTTGTTTCGAATCTAATTAGGATAATATTTTTATTGTCTTTTATAGCAGTAGCCAGATTAAATTCTAGTTGGGCTTTTACCCTTGTAAGTTTTTCCCTGCTCAACCTCACAGCACCCTTGTGAGACCTCCTAAGTTCTCCTGAATCATCCTGCCTCTTCTTTCATATGTCAGAAACTCTCCTTTTTTTAACCTGAGTTCCAGTTAAATCTCTGTTCAGCCAGGCCAGCCTGCTTTCCCATTAGCTTGTCTTCCAACACATAGGAACAGACGGATCTGTAAATTTGATTTAAACCATATTAACTGAGCAGGTTTTCCTGTGAAACTACACATATTCTTCACAATATGAAATATCTTGAAGAAAAGTAATCTTATATAAGATAGCAGGAAGACATTATTTTATTGTTTTAAGTGTAAATGATACTTTTTATAGAATGCTATTTAATTTAAGATATTACCAATGCAGTAACAAAAAACAATAGCCTACAGTAGTGTAGGAGGTATGGAAAGAACCTTGGATTTATAAGAATGAAAGGAAGAATTTCATTTATTGAGTCTAGATAAGACAAAAAATGAGATAAGGTCTGGCTGCAAAATGGAAATGGAAAACATGATAGAAAGGAATGACCTTCTCAATGGCCACAAGAACAACATAAGAAAAAAATGGAACAAAAGTACGTATATACTGATATTGTATATTAGGAATACCCTTTAAGTATCTAGTTTATGAAGTTAGCACTTAAAACTTCTAATAAAGTGGTTAACTACAGGTAAAATGTATTTTATTGGTTTCAAGAAAATTTCAGTGAAAGCACATGCAAATTCCTGTACTTCAAAGTCAAATTGAAGCTTTGTATAATTTGAGTCCAGACTAGGAACTGCTGTGTGGAATCATCTTGGAATCCTACTGTAGTAGATCTACAGCTGAAGGACTCCATAGCAGGAAACGTATTCAAGAAATGAGTTGTGAGGAAATACACAAAATAATTTCCTGTATTGTTTGCTTACCTTTGAAAAATCTCTGACTTTCTACTCTTCCCTGAATTTCAAATACTTTCAGTAAAACTAGCTAACAGACTTTGGCCCCCTAAGTGTTACTTTATGCCTTTTTTCCTTCTCTAGCTATTCACATTTCCTTCTTTAGACAATCCACCAGGAGCTATTACCATGGGGTGAGTACTGCTACAGATACAATATATTCATGGCAATCACTTCTCACCTGGTGTCACTTGCTTCCTTTGCAGGCTGCTATGATTATACCCTACTCTGATTTGCATTGGTTTAGTGGAATTTCCCTGTCTTTTAATGGAAAGGAACATATGGCACATAGCTTTAGAAGTGTGCTACCAAACATAATGAATGTTGGATTGACATTGTTACACCCATAAGCTTTGTTGATAAAAACAAATATTTATACACTATGACATTCTTTCTGCAAATTGCTACCCCTACTCAATGTATGATTCATGAGAAAAAGGATCAGATAAAACAGACTTGGCAAATGGATAGAGGCACAAATAAATAAGCAGAGAGTAGAACAAAATTCTGTGCTACAGAATCCGGGACCATATTGTCATTCCTAGAAATGGACTGTAAACTTTTACTGATATTTCAGAGCCTCAGACTGAGACTTGTCAGACTTGCTCTGTCTGAACTTCTCTTGACCTGCCTGTAGCTTTGTTTTACTTGATTTCTCTGTGAAAGCAATTTATCTAATTTACAAGGTCCACAGCTAATTTATTTCAGTTTTATCTCTCTTTTTATGGTCCAACTATAGTTTTGTAAAGATAAAGTGGTTATTCTATATAAAATTGGATATTTATGACTGTAAAATATTGATGCAGCCAAGAGAAATATATGCCTTGTATGATACCAGAGGCCTTGAAGGAACACAGTATGAAGAATAGCAGAGTACAGACCTGAAATAAAAAGGGACGAGTCCCAAGAAAATAAAAATTCCATTGCGTTTTGGTTAACCAGTGGCAAAATTCCATCTTCCTGCCATTCCCTCTTCTTCATTACTCATCAAAAGTCCTAACCAATGAAATTTATGACACTTTTCTCACTGTGACTCCTAGAGATGGGACATACCTATTACTCTCTACAGTATATAAACAATGTTTCTTAAACTACTGAAGCGAGTAAGAATTCTCTAAGTTGCCACCATGCAAGTATAACTATCTTATGACTTGATAGATTCCAATTTGTGCTTGACCTTGATTTGTATGAAAAATCATAAGGATGGCTATTTTGCAGTGAATGGAAAACATTCTGGGTGTCACAGACATAGTGGAATCAATGTCTGTACATTGCATGGCATAGAGAAGTTAGAAATTTCAGATAGAAATAATGTAATTCCATTATTGTTTCTTATCAAACTTACAAATTAAAAAAAATTTACAAATTTAGGATTCTTTAACAGCATTTTGCTAATATATGAATTAGAAGTACAGAAGAAAGTGTTAGTCCCACATAAGAGTTTCTTCCATGGAAGGAACTATATAATTGACTATGTAGCTATGATTTGTGTAATATATATTAATCATAGAAATATTTAATGGATTTCTGCTATATTGGGGAATAACAGCCACTTGCATAATATAAAATGTATTATTTTTATGGATTTCTATAAGAATATATAGCACCAGATGTGATATTGCCATCACCTGGAGATATTTTTCCTGCTTCTTGGAAACTGAAGCACTGTTGTGGCTTAACCCCAACTGGCAACTAAGCACCATGCAGCTGCCTTGCTTGCTTATTCCCTACCCTGGTGGGCCAGGATGGAGAATCAGGCAAAAAAAAAAGTGAAACTCATGGCTTGAGATAAGAGCAGTTTAAAAGTAGAAAAAAATATTTTAAACATGGTCATCATAATAAAAGGGAGAGAAAGCTAAAAGCCAGGAAAAATGGGTGGCACACAAAACAGCCACTCAGCACCCTCAGTTTCTCCTTATTATGTGCTTTTTTGGTAGCCATTTCATAAGGCAGCTGGGCAACTTCATATGGCAATACTCATACTGTGCCTCATACTGACTATAAATCATATGTGTGGCAGCTTCTGGCACTCCACATTATAATAACACTTCTGTTTGTCTTCAGCTGTGTTTTCAAACATCTGTAAATTTCCAGTCCAGCTAACACAATTCTCACATTACAGGTATTCTTGATCTCTAAAGTCTGTTAAATAAAATATCTGTAGGTGTCAATCAGTGATTCCTTGGTACTCTTCCTGCAAGGAGATGATACTACTTACCTTACTACTTCACCCTGAAGGCTTTCAATACATGCTTATTATTTTGATGCTGATTTCCAGTGGCCCATACTATGTTGGTTTTATGTCTAATATTTCGTGGCATATTATTTGAAGTCATGTGGAGTAATCTACAGCTTATTCTTAGACATGACTATATTAAAACCAACATATAATGCAAAAGCAGTTTTGACTTGCAGGCAGTCACATTTTTGCTATATCATTATCTAGTAAAACTAACTTAGGGGAACATTAAAAATAGAGTTATAAAACAATAGACATGGAGGGTACTTTAAAGGTTCATACAGTCCTGTAGTTTTCAAATTGTTGTTTACAAATCTAGAAAATCCATGGGCTATTTCTTATGAATATGTAGAAGATCAATAAAAATTTAAGTATCTGAAACTGTAAAAAGTGTTCTGTACTTCTGCTGTTCAATCCCATCTAAGATTTGTGTATCTCCTGCAATTTTTAAAGTGACCTTTTATGTGCCTCTGTGGTTCAGAAGAGATGTCCAAAAAGTTGTTAATTTTTGGTTTAAGAAAAAGACAACTGGTGGGATAAATGAGGGGGAAGTCAGTGGAACAGCTCAATTCCAGTGATAATGAGAGAAGGAGTTCTTTCTTTTATCACACGACTGTCACAGCTTTGAGCCTAGACCACTATTTTGCTCCAGGTAAGACGGAAAGTTAAGGAATTGCTTAGAACTAAAGAGTCCATAGCCATGGTTTTCTACACCTCCAGCTATTTATTTTTTATTTGTCTGGCACCAATGACATAATGGCAGTGGACATAATTCATTTTATTCCAATATATAATTATAAATTTCCTTTTATAATAACAAGGCTGTCAAATTTAAGTCATGTCCAGTAGCTTAGCTACCAAAAGCTGTGCTGGTGTAACTTGTGACTGAGAGTGGGTCCATGCTTAAAGAAAGGAACAGTGCAGGAAAAGAAATTCATTTTTTTACTATATTTTAGCAGTGAACTCTTAGCTAGTACTAATCAGAAAAAGAAAAAGAAAAAACTCTGAAAAAAAAAAAACCCAAACAAAAAAAACAAACCCTGAAATAATGTTTTAAATTCTATTATCATTAAAAGCAAAAGGATGAATGGTATAAGAACTCTAAAAGAAAACTAGCTCATAATGACCAAATTATGTTTAAATGGGCTTTACTTAGACTGTGTCAACTGATGAACAATAATTTCAAAGCGTTGTTACAAAGTATTTGCTAATGGAAAAATGAAACCATTTAATCTTTGACACCACCTTGAAAGAAGGCACCTTCATTTCAAAGTCAATAGGGAAAAGTCCTTCAAGCATAAATTAACTGGAAAAAAATGAAAACAGGAAATAAAATTTTCCATTCAGCTGCTCCTGTGACTACAGATGTGCTCAAATTATCTCTTTGTATGAGCCACCAAATTATGAATATTAGGAAAAAAAATCACAAAAGCACAGGAGACTACCTTTTCAGAAGAAAAGAGGAAATTCCTATGGTGGATGAAGAACTGTATTCAAGTAAGCTAAATTAATAGCAAATAATGCAAGTATAAAATATATTCAAGACCTGGCAAAAACATATTGACTTCAGTTACTGTTAAAATAATCTCTGCTTTACTTTGCAGGTAGATGATACTAGAGAGTATCATATCATGCCAATAATTTTCTCCATTTTTTTAAATAAGAATTAGCATGTGAACCATTGGAAGCTGTTTGTTTTGTCACCCTTGTCCTACAGATATTTTTATATACAATGTGTATAATTTTTGGACAGAAAAAGTATATGGACTTGGAAAAGTCAGTGAAAAGGAATCTTTCTGTATTAAAAAGATGGTCACTAATATTTGCTAAGAGCTTTGGTGTATTCACAAACAAATCCACCCACAGGCAACCAGAAAACAACAGGCTTCACATAAAAAAACATTTTGAATGTGGCCATGAAAAGAAATTTGCCATATCAAAGCTTGGCAGATGAAGTCAACATATTTTCAACTTTCTGTGATGATCTGTTTGTGAACATGGTGGCTTGCTTTGCATTCTAATAAGAGTTAGCTATCAAAAATACTTTTCAATTTTTCCAAAGTGTTCAGAAATGCAAGTCACTTTCCTGAACTTTTATTAAAACTATCATATTAATGTTTTATTAAAACATCGTATGAAAGTGAAACCCGCTTAACAGGTTACTTACATCTTGGGTGTGTTTTTGTGACTTAATAAACTTGATCTAGTAGAGCAAGAAAAAAGTGCAATGGTTTATAATACAGCTGAAAAAAAAAATTAGCTTTATGCATAAACTTCAACTCTATGTTGAAAGAGAAAATAGTTTGGAAACTTCTTTGACACATCTCAGACCTTTCAAACATTGTGGCTGAAAAATATTGGCACTCTACAGTCATGTAAAAAGCTGAAGCAAATATTTCACTGTCGCTTTCATTAGTAAAATGAATCACAGAATGACTTGTTATGAAAGCCATCTGCAAAATCTTAGAATTTTGGTGATGATTTAGAAGTTAAGAAAGTAGTTCAAAGACAATCTGATGGTGAATAGCACTGGAATTTATGTAGGAATCTTGTTTTATTATGATTTTAAAAAAGCAAAATGCTCTTGCCACAGGTCAGCAGATAAGCCCAGAGTAACTTTGATGCCAATATCACTTTATAGTCATTAGTTCACTGTTTCAGCCTTACTAGCAATGGAAGTGAAATATTGATATAGCCTGGAGGAACACCGTTGGAGATAGACTTTGATCCTTTTGAACCTTCACTCACTTTGAATTTCAAGCCTCTCATTCGAACTGATGTGTAGATATAATGGCAGACATGCGGAATTACAACTTCTTTTATTGTCCTATTAAATATCTTATCAGCAGACCTAAACATTTTGACCGATGTGAAATATTTTTTAGACATATATAGGAAGAACACCTTGTCATTTAGGCATATTATTCTCTGTATAGTCTCTTTGGACAAGGACATACTTTCTTTAAAATATGTGAAAGCTGTTATCTGTTTTTTATCAATCCTTTCAAGACCAAATTAAGAGAGTTTTTTGGGTTTGTGTTTGTTTGTGGATAGTTTTCAAAGCTTCTAAATATTACTGTCACCATATTCTGGATTCCAATTTTGTCTACATTTTTTTCTTATAGTTCAGTGACCAAAAAAGCAGCATTCCAGCTGAAACCTTACCAGTGCCAAGTAGAGCAGAATAATTACCATCTGCACCTTACATTTTACACCTCTGTCAAATCCCACTAAAATGACTGTTGCCCTAAGTCACTATACAGGTTATGCAGATTCTAAGAGCAATTTTCCACATCCTTCCTCAGTCTTTTTTCAGTACATATGACATACAAAATATTTCAGTTTTGCTACCTTTGTATGTGATTTTTCTCCTGGACAGTGTTAATAATTTTATTTTTATCTTTATTTTGCTTAATTTGATTGATTTCTTGAGTTTCTAAACAACATTTCAAATTCCATTTCTTTTGCTTAGTATGAGAGAAAGGTCATTAAATACATGCTTTTTAATTGGATTTAGCCTTCTTAAAAGCCATATTAAAATTATAAAAGGAAACATTGCAAGCTTACACTGTAAAACAACAAGAGTGATGTTAAGCACACTGTATTACTAACCTTCTGCAAGGATTCCTATGGAAATCCCTAATGATTTATAAGTACATTCACAGTCCCTTTGGCTTATGCTTGCGGAGTGCACTCAAAGCATAACCTATTTTCATAATCCCTGCTTCACACACTCTTTGAGGATTTGCAAACTCTTGCAAGACTGTAGAATCCATTGCATTTCTTCCATCTATTGTCAATACACTGTGCGGCAATCATCGTAAATCCAAGATTTCCTTTATTTAAAACTCTGACATGTAATGTTGAAAGTCTTTTGTTTCAGAGTAGCCTTTTCTTCATATTGTCAGACTCCTGTTCATTCTTCAGCCTGGCCTGATTTTGCACTTACTGAGTCTGGAACATGTTTTTGCCAAAAGTCTCCTTCTTCCTAACTATCCTTTCTTGACCTTTGCCCCAAGTTCCCTTAGCGACCTGGTATCTCAGTGAATCAGTTAAGATCAGTGTTGTAAGCTATAAGTGTATATAATTTTCTAGTTATTCACAAGATGTTTTAAGCATTAACTTTCCTTCTTCTCATGTGATTAAACATGCTTCTGTTTTGTACTTATTTTTGGTTGGGTTACAGTTTAACTTCTGACCCATGCTATTGCTGCTATTGTTGTCTGTGTAAGCTGATTGAAAATAAGCAGACAGTTAGTGCTGCAGAAACAGTCATTCTCAAAAGCTGTTTGCTGCACATTTTTCTTTTAATGGCATTTGTTTTATCCAGAACATTATACTGAAGGTAAAATTCTCTAATATATGGAAAAAGTCTGGTCCTCTGTCCATCTGGTTTTGATATACAAGTAAAGTGATATAGAGGTGTCCAGGAATATTTCTTTGTAGCAAAGGGAGCAAGTATGGTGCCTATTCCTGGTACAGAATCACTTTTTGTGCTCCTTTATATCTTCGTTGCTGGGATGCCACGACTTTTTCTTAAGTGTCAACTTTCGACGTAAATGGACATAGTGATTTGGGTCTTGAAACGGAGGAAAAATTTTCTTTTATTGTAGAAAAGCAAAAAGTTTTTTGTAGTAAAAGGAGAAATCTTGTTGAAAAGTAAAAGATTGCAATTCACAGACTGCCACTGTAGCTGTCACCATTATTCCCTGATAGGCCAAATATTCCTTGAGTTATACCAAGGCTTGAATTAAGCCAAAAGATCTTGATTTGTGTAGCTGGCTGCCTTTTTCTTGTCTATATATTTACTTTTACTTTCATCAGATGGAATGAGTAGGAAGTTCCACATTGTTATGAGACAATCATACCTTCCCTTTCAGTTGAATTTAAATGGCCCCACCTGGCACACTTCCTGATCTATATTTTCTTCATTGTGCTTTTTCCTATCTCCTTCAAGGATGTTTCCCACTTCTATATTAAAACTATTGTGTTACACACATTGAGTAGGTTGAAGTCTTTCATATAAACAGATTCCCTTGAAGGGTGATGTTGCATTTAATAAATTGCTCCTCTCTTACTGAAGTAACACGGCAGTTTTATGTCTTCTTTGTCTGAGCTACCTTACTATTTACACAGTCAGATTACAACCGACATAAATGGTAAAGATCTTCTGAAAATCCACTCTCCCTGGGCATTCAAAAAGAAAACAAACAGTAAGTAACATTAAACTTGCCTTATTTTTCCTTTCATATGCAAACTACACCTCCTCTGGTATCATAGTAATAAATCTTTTTTCTGATAATGTATGTTTCTTTCTGTCTTATGCTATAGCTCTACCTACCTCGTAGAGAGACTGAAGTCTGGGCTGATAAAGATGAGACATGGAAACTCAGTAAAAATTTGAATCAAAAAAGATTTGAATGCTATTAGGTTAAAGACTTTCCATACTAAAATATGACACAGAAGTAGAAGTTATTTTAATTAAATCTTTGCCTTCTGGCTTCCTAAATGCAACTCAGAAATTACTTTCTGACTTTTACATTTGTTGTGGTTTAGGAATGGTTTCCTCAATTCAGTGCTTCCTCTGAGACTTTCCAAATCACGTGCTGCTCTCTCCCGGCCCTCCCTTTCCCTTCCCCTCCCTGCTGCAGTGCATTGGAGAGAATTGGAGGCACGAAAGACAGAGATCATAGGCTGTGATAAAAAAATTTACTGGAGACATTAAGATAAGAAAACAAACAGCAACAGCAACAATATTAATTACAAAACTGTACAAAATATAGAGTGCTGTGCTTGACCCAGCTGCTGCCACCCCACCCAAACCAGTGTTACCCCGCCGTTCTGTCACGCTTGCTTGACTGGAAGGAAGCCCTTCTCCTTTGAAGTGAAGATTCCCTTTTTCACTGCCCCTGGCGATGATGTGAGGTGATATAGAATAACATCTGGGCTTTAGGCACACTTGCTCCCACCTACTGCAAAAATTAACCTTGTCTTAGCTGTAACCACAACAAGCGTTCAGTTAACCTCACTGATATAAAGTGGCTCTGCATAAACTTCTGTATAAACTGAACTGTAGCTGAAATATTACTTTTCTTTTTTCTTCACATGCATGAATTTCATATTTGCATATTTTGGCTTTTGTTCCACTGGTCACTTTTTTTGTAAAACTTGATTATGATGAAACACAGTAGAAGGCAATCTTTAAGAGAGCAAGCTTCAGGTCATGTAATCACCTCAAAGTTGCCATGTTGCAGATAATTGTTCTTGTGATAAAACTCAACCTTTATAGGGGGATAAAGCTTTCAAGTTCCTGATGCTCATGAAGACATTTATTATGTGATGCCACGTGTCAAATCTCATTCTAACACTTCCACTATGTGGTATTCTGCAAGGAGGCTCGTGTCAAGTTGAAGAAATCGAAACATAGAAAAAGAGAAAAAGAATAACCTTGTGAAGAACATAGTTCTGTTGCATACCAGAATAAAAAAGAGGAATGTCATTGCAAGGGTATAGGACTCCTAAAAAAAAAACCAACTTAAACTCATCATTTTATGTTAAATGCTAAGTAGCCTTTGTTTTAATGAGTATCATGATCCCTGCAAATGCCCATAACAATTATGAATATGCACACTAACCAGAACACAAAGAAAAAAACTGAATATTGTTCTAAGAAATAGCATGAAAGCCTTTTAAATGACACATAAAACTTAACTCAAGTGCATTATTCTTTTGCTGAGCCCTTTACATAGAGGTAAATTCGGAATTAAAATTATAGCACTATTAGCATGTTCTGGAAAAGAAGCGTGTGTTACAAGGATATAAATAAAATTATCTCAAATGTATCACCTCGAACTAGAATGACCTCAAACCTACATTAAGTTTCTAGTCATCTTTGAAGGCTATCTCAACATGAATTTATGACAAAGCTCCTTTTGCAAATAATAGGTTGCATATTCATGATATACTTGAGTTTTATGTCTTTGCCAAATTTTTAAATTTAGTAATAGTCTGGAGAGTTGCAGGATGAATGTACTGGACATGAGAGATATTTTTTATCTTTGAAGAGATATTCATCAAGACAAAATAAGATTAATAACTTACCTATTTTATGTTAACATACTATGTTTTCTGCAGAGAGTTTTGAGTAATATTTTTTGTGTGTATATTTTATCACAGTTCATACTTTAACTGGAGGTCTGTAAGCCAGCACAGAAATCCTTCAGGGAATTTTTCAGAGTTCTTCCTCACAGTTAGGCCAGATGTTTTCACTGCATGATTTTCTTATTTCATCTTTCCACAGCAGCTTCTTACAGTATATGGGGACTCTGTGTGTTAGACTCTCCTCCCCAAACATTTTCTAAACTCTTTGTGCATTTCTTAACCTTAAAATCTCATGAAAGTAGTATAAATATATAAAATCATTAAAGGAATTATTATAAAAAATGTGCTTTCTGATGAGCTGTGCTGAAAAACAATAGCTGAGTGCCCTGCATAGATATTCCTTTTATAAATGAACCATAGTAATTTCTCATGAATTTGCTCAAATTTTGGAGATTAGAAATATATAATAAAATATATTAAAATATTGATTTATTAGTTCAAAGATGATGTACTAATAAAAAAAATACAGAACACTAAATTGTATATTAAGATGTAGATGCTAGTATTTAATAGAAGGAATTCAAATCACGGGAGAAAAAATATTGAAGGTTGGTTTAAAGACCTAATTAGCCTCAGGCCTATTTAGCAATGGCCAGAAATAAAGGCTCAGTGAAGAGGGTAAGATTAAGCAGTAGCTGTTTCTTTCTCAAATATTTAGCTACCTTAATGCAAAAAAAAATCTGAATAATATGCCTGAAATATATAGTGACTCAGTCCTGTTGAAATATATGGGTTGTTAGGTCCCAAAAAACTTTGTGAATGAATGTTTTAATTTCTAATTAATTTTAAAATTTAGATCTTAAGAACTCTTATTCAGGTTCTGCCCAGCATTTGAGATGCATAAAATGTCTGGAACTGGTGACTATCAGTGCTCTCCATCATGCTAAAGAGGGCATTAACAGCAATAAGAGGTGAGGTACCCAATGCACTACAAGTTTCATTGGGAATGGCAGATTTAGCACAGACTTCCTTTTTTTCTTGCTTGGACTGCTCCAGTCAGCTTTACAGGAAAGTCGTAATGGGATCATTACACAGAAAGCAAAATAGATTTTAAAATCTCTTATCTTCCTACCTTCTCAATTTTTAGGATGTTTGCATTGGATGTAGGATTCACCGGTTAAATTCCAATTCTGTGTTTCAACCTCCATTTTTTAGTTTTTTTTAAGAAAAGCTCCTATAATACTTTCTTATTGAAGTCTCAATAAAATGTCTAAGAACAAATTTTTTTTATGTCTGCTACCAAAATTTGTTAACATATAGTCCTGCATCCGAAATAAATGTTGTTACTATTGTACCTATGGAACTTCTATCAACTAGTGAAAAAATTAGAGCAAGCATAGGTGCTATTTTCAGAGGAAGTTTCAGTATGACATGGCTTAGTCTTAGTTAGCTGGCCTCAGCTATTGTATATGACAAGTTAAAGCCCATCAGACTGCTGCCTTATTTCTAATTTCACATCTTCATTACTGTATTTTGGAAGTGCCTGCTTTTTGTCCACATGAACTTACATGACCTTTACAGGACATCCTGGACCGCTGATTACACAAAGTAAGTTCTGTACACTCTCTTAGATAAAGCATGCTGTGCAGTGCTTCAGCCTGCTGTCGTGCCTGCCATCTTCATTTCCAGCATGCATGAATGCTCAGTTTTAGTGTAGTCCAAAAGTGGAGTACATTGTGATCAAAACTGAAATGATTTGCTGAATTTTAGTATAGAAAATTGTTTTCCTAAACAAAATGCCTGTGTTAAAAAAAGAGGTTAAAAACCTCTTTTTCTAGGCCACATTTTTTTCTGGAAGATACAGTTCATAAAAATAGTTTGTGTTCAGCAGAAATCCAAAAGATAGCCCCATAGCTGCCACTATGTGAAGGAAATGAACTCTATTCCAGTACAGTGATTGACACCAATACAGTGATTTTATAAATTTTATAAATTTTATAAATTTTATAAATTCGCAGATAAAATTCTTTATCCTTTTGTATATACACGAAAGGATAAAGAATTTTATTTTTCTTGGTTTATTTTATTTTATTTTATTTTATTTTTTTATTTTTTTTTTCTTGGTACAAACCAAGAAAAATCATAGGAAGAAAAATTGAATTCTTGGAGGAGTGAGATTCTTGTATGAGATGGGTTTCTATTTGTCCTTCTATATTTAAACAAATACTTAAGTAATTGTCAGCACATATTTTGTTTAAGAAATATGTAAACAATTGATAGAAAAAAAAATAAAATTAAGATCTTCTGTGTTGCTAGAAATTCTTTTGGTGCCTATGACTGTGCTGGGTTGTACACAGAAAAATTTCTAGGAATTGACCATGCCTTGTATTTCAGTGTCCAACATTCAAGCGATGAGAAGGATTCACAAAGTAGGACTTGCCCAAACTTTCCTAAATGGGATCAGGGACCTTACCTGTGTCACTGCCATCTTGAGATCAGCATCTGTGACTTCTCACCAACCAGTCCTATGGGGAACACTGTTTAAATGTGGTATCTTCACAGGCAAAACTCAGATTTTCAGACTTTGAATGCAAGCACCCACTTTGATCCTTTCCTTCACTTATCTAAACTATGGTTTGTTGTTCAGAAGCATTGTTTTGAATACAATTATTATCTCATAATTACTATGAAATCTGAACTTTTCAGATAAATACTGAACTGACAAACTTCACAGTTATTTTGACATTCCACCTTTGACCACAGATTTATACTGAGTATCTTAAATGACCATTTCCTAACTGCAAGCTAGAGTGAATTCAATGGATGAAAAAACCCCAGCACTAATCCATTATGTGCAAGTAGTCATTCATAACTGTAAATGCTGAGTGATGGAAATGGTGTCATGAAAATTCATGTCTGTTACTAAACCAGGATATAAGAATATGTTGTTGGTTTTTTTGTTTCTGGTCTCTATTTCCTACTCTTCAGCTTAGTCAGCAACATTCAGTATGCCTTGATCATTAATGAGGCTGGCACATCCAAGGCTTTTATTGTCTTGCCTTTCCCTTCCATCCCAAATTCACTGAATTGCCTTTTAATTTAAATAATGTGTGTATTGCACTTTAGGAACCTCTATTTTGGATGTTCAATATTTCTGTGTATTGCATAACTACTTTTGGATGTGTACTCAGGGTGGTGTGTTGTGCTAAGTGGCAAGGAGAGTAACAGCCCTAGATGTGAAAGGAGCAGATGCATGACAAAATGCACATGGAATTATGGGATGTTCTTTTATCGATTTTAACAGGCTTTGTATTAGACTCTTTAAAACATATTCTCCTCTTCTAATTTCTGCTAATAGAAAGTATACTTTAATTCTTGGGAGGAAGAAATAATCTTTTATTTTATAGAGCAAGATTTTGAGATCTTAAAGCCAAATAGTGTATATTGACTATGAAAGTCATATAGGAATAATCAAATTAGAATTCTAGTCCTGAAACATATTGGTATTATATAGTTTGTTATGGGGACTACTGAGGTTAAGAAAAAATGCTTTTAATGATTATTTTTTCTGCAAGATCTTTAAAGTCAACTAAAATATTGTAACAAGTATTGTCAGCTTGCAATAAATTTAAATGAAAATTACTATGTTTTATCTTCCTAAGAATAAATCTTATGTTAGAGAACAGCCATTACATCAAAGATATTTTCCAGAAATGAGTACATGACTGGATGTAGGTATGTACTAAGCCTCCACCACAAAAGAGAAAAATATTCACTGACCGAAACAGCAATTATTTAGTAGTTCTTGCTTCATAACTACAGTTTCAGTGAAAACAGAACTGTCGCCATGAGGCATGCCTTCAACATGTTTGAGGAAGTTATGGAGATGCTACTAAATTTTACAAAAATTTGCAATGGTAAAGAGCTGTGAAATAATGTTAAACTAGTGTTAAAGGTTTTCTTGTTGATAAGAACTGGCTTTTGGTAAATGACCTCCTCTTCACTAACTAGTTATTTAATCATTTTAAAGAAATGTCTGCCTACATGCTGAAATGTTTTATTAGCTGAAAATATGCATGATAACTTCATAATAATTGGACCTCTTGTCATTTTTTTAATTACTTGCATGATAGCAACTGCAGGTGTGAATGATCTGTTACTGACAGATGCTGTTAACACTGATCTAAATGGGTTCAAGACCACACGAGGAAATCTTATCATCCTTTGTGAATGTTGCTCAAAAGAACTGCTTTTAGCAAAATTAGTGTGGAGGTGGTTTTTTTTTTTTTTTTTTTTTTTTTTTTTTTTTTTTTTTGTTTCTTTGGGGCTTTTTTTGTTTGTTTTGTTTTGTTGTTATTTCTCTTTTTTTCGTGCTTGGGAACAGATCTTTAATGGGCTCAGATTTTAAAACTGGAGAAAGGAAGGGAACTTGATGCTCTAGAAAACTAAATCTTGCCCTAGGTTATAAGTGAGTAGGCAGCAACATTTCAGACAGAAATTAGGAATGGCCACATTAAAAGTATCTGCTGTGTGGGAAAGTGTGATCTACTGAAAACACTGGCATTCTAATGAACAATATCCAATGCATTTTTCTAAAATATGGATAAAAAACCCCACATTTTAATTGGCCATGTTCCTTTGGCGGCAGGACACACAAGACTTGTGTAAAATTTCAGTTCCAATTTGCACATTAATGAAAAGAAACATTCATGCATCATACATAATTTAAAACACTAAAGTATGAAGCATCTGTTCAATGTAGTTAGGATTGTCTAGTGTCCTCCACATGCATATTTCCCACTTGTACAAATGGATAATATTGAGATTAATTGATGTTCCTTTAAGAAAATGAGCAGGTGCTAGAGTTTATTATGTTCTTTATCAATTTTAGAAAGGCCTAATGACTTTTTCTTAAGGGCTACATTTTTATAAAATGCAAAAATTCCTTGCCATTTTTTCAGTGCTCTGCATGATATAACTGTCAGAGCATTCTATAAATAAAACATGTCCATAAATACTTCATAAGGATGATACTTCCACATCAGCTTGTGAATACAATAAGAATTTTGCTATTAAAAAAATTCTAGTAATTTTTTTTCTGCTTATGTGATTTTTAAAGAAAAAATTTTAAAAACATAGCTGTAGGAGAGATGACATAAAATTGAAAACGTCTAATTCCATGCTTGCCTTCAACATTTTAGGGTCATTTATGCCTGCCTATAACTGATGGAGAATATCTGTGGGCTAATATTCTTCAGTCCCAGAGTAAACAACATCCCCATTGTCTGTCAGTATATTCCAAAACCACCATCTTCAGAACTGAGAGAGCATCCTGTTCCTTCACCTTGAGCAGGAAATAATCCTACCTATATATGAAGGAGTTGCTTATTTCACTGAATAAATCGAGAAATGAAGCATAACAATATGAACAGTTCAATCATTAAGGGCTAATGGAACAATCAGCACCATTCAATAAACTGAAATAATTGGAAAAAAGACAAATTGCTGCTGAGACTAAAGAATTAAAAAAAAATGAGGATGAAATAATGAAATGGCAAGCTATATGAAGGAGAGCAATAACTGGACGTGAGTTTTCACTTATACCATTATGAAATACCATGATGAAATTTTGAAATACTTTAAAATCTGAACAGGAAAATAATAAATAAGGCAGGAAATTAGTAACATTTATGCTGATGTTAAATAGTAAAACTTCTGCTTTGTTCATTGCAGTGAGGCCATTAATGGAATTGTGCATTGTGTCCCAGACTTCACAGAGAATGTGGAAAACTGGGGGATGTAAAAAAAAAGAAACTATCCAAACACATGAATTCTGGGAAGCTTGAGATATTTAATTTATTTAATTCATTAACAGGAATTTAATAATGCCTAATCGCAGTCCATTTATGATGGATTTATGATGCGCCATATTATGATGATGCATAACTGCAAGAGAGAAAAATCCACAGTTTAAGAACTATGGTTAGACAGATTTACCAAATAAAGCTGAACTTTTTAGCTCACAGAATTAGTTGCTGGAACAAATCTTGCATGACGGGCTCGGTCTTACTCAAAATGTTTAATTCAAAGTATATTTCTCTTTTAAAAGATACCATTTGAAGTGTTTGAAGTCAGGCTTTGAATCTCAGAAATACCATAGAAATCACTAGATGAAATTTTATGTCTTACAAAGTGTATCTGGCCTTCAAAATGGTGAAAACCACCAGCTAATTTTTGGATCCTTCCTGTGCTGTTGTTACTTATTAATTCTACTAATGAAGAAGATACCAGTCCTATCCAAAATCACATATGCATGATGAAATAATAATCTTTTTAAAAAGAATGATGTAGAACAGATAAGAGAGAAAATTAATATTTTTTTTAATATTCCTGTAATTTATGTAATGTAGAGATCCTTCCAATCAGTTCTAGATAATTTAGCTTACTTCTCTTGCAACAATTATCAAATTAAAGATTAGAGATCTTTGAGGTTGCTGCACTTACTGGTAGTGTAGACATAAACCCCCAGATTTATAGGAAAAAAATCATATTGAATTAACTGGAATATATTTATCATAAAATACCTGACCAATGAAGGGAACATAGTGTTTTGGCTGTTTGCCCAATGTTGTAATCACTGCATCACTATTTAAAGCATAACCATGAGTAATATTTCAAATTATTTTTTTGCTTTCCTGCATCTAATCCTCAGGTGAGCACATTGTAGGCACAATCAAATACATGCCATAATGGAGATGCTGACAACAACCCACATATTAGTTTTGTTGTTACTCGTTAAATTTTTGTCTAAGTGTAGATAGTCTGGTTATTGCTGCACTTTCAAAAATCATGCAAACCTACTACAACCAACCGTAGTAAATATAATTTCTAAATAAGCAAAATGCAGACAAATGTTCGGGAGCAAAACTAAAGAGCTTCTAATGTAAAATGTTAACTAAGGAAAACCAATATTCTGTCAAAAAGAATGGTCTGAGCAACCCTAAGCAGAAAGAAGAGGAACAGGATGTTAGGTTACAAAGGAAGAGGTACTCAGCTTTACTTAATAGGAGAAGAAAGAGGAGGAATGATGCCAGATAGTGTTATTTAAAAATTATCTGCTTTAGCTGGAGTCTGAATACCTGAAATATTTACTTCCCAATGAAAAGCGTAGAATATTGAATAGAACAGTAAAAATTTCCAGTTTTCTAATTTAAAGTATTTTCATAGATTTATAGAATATCTCAAGTTAGAAGTGACTCATTGGCATCATCAATGAACTCCCTGCTCCTTACAGGACTATTTAAAATTTAATCATACGACAAAGAGTGTAGTCCAGACTCCTTGAGCTCTGACAGGCTTGACCACTTCCCTGGGAAGCCTGTTCCAGTGATTGACTACAGTCTCAGAGAAGAATCTATCTGATTATTTTCTATCTTGCTAAAATTCTGTTCTGTGTTTAACTTGGTATGTATGATTTTGACTTGCTAACAGAAATCTATAAACTTGCATTGATGCCGCAGTGCAGGTTTCAGGACTTGCCTGGGTCACTCATGGCCTGAGCTAATTTAATTGTGGTCTTGTGTTTGTGGTAAC
>WBNO01018671.1:0-36078 GCA_013400575.1 Peucedramus taeniatus
CGGCGGCGAGTTCGGATCCTTCCTGTTCTGGCGGCCGCCCCTGCCCAGCATCGAGGAGGAGCTGCGGGAGCTGCTGGTGAGGATCTCCGGAGCCTTCTCCCTGTGCTTGCTCTGGCTGGCCGCTCCCGACCCCTCTGTGCCGCCCTGACCGTCCTCCTCCCATGGGCCAGGCCAGCGCCGGCAGCCCCGAGCCCCCCGAGGAGCAGCGGAGCTCTGCAGGCGGGGCCAGCGCCGGCGAGGAGGAGGATGAGAGCGACGAGGAGAGCGATGATGAAGGCTGGATAACTCCCAGCAACCTGAAGCAGGCCCAGCAGGACACGGGACAGTGTGACACCGCTCCCGTTGGTGTCCAGGTCGGCTGTGTCACCACGGACTTTGCCATGCAGGTGGGTGCTGGGCTGCGGCCGGGGGCTCGGCTCTGGGACAGCTCCGTGTGTCAGACCCGCGGGGTCTCAGTCCCAGAGCCCTCTGCACAGCCTGTCGGGCTGTGGCTGCCCCACTGGCAGGTCCCAGCTGCCGGGGTGTCCCTGCTCTTGCAGAACGTGCTGCTGCAGATGGGTCTCCACGTGCTGGCCGTGAACGGGATGCTGATCCGCCGGGCCCGCAGCTACATCCTGCGCTGCCACGGCTGCTTCAGGTGCTGGGGCCGGGGCTGAGCCGGGCTGAGCCCGTGTCCCACGGCCCCAGGAGCTCTGAGCCCCTGTCCCACCCTCGCAGGACCACCTCGGACATGACCAAGGTGTTCTGCCCCCACTGCGGTAACAAGACCCTCAAGAAGGTGGCAGTGAGTGTCAGTGAGGACGGGAGTCTCCACATGCATTTCTCCCGCAACCCCAAGGTGCTGAACCCCCGGGGGCTCAGGGTGAGTACCTGCACAGAATCCCAGACCCCTGAGGTTGGAGAAGACCATGAGGATCATCCATTCCCACCTGTGACCAATCCTCACCTTGTCAGCCAGCCCAGAGCACTGAGTGCTATGTCCAGCCAATTCCTTGCACAGCTCCTGGGATGGGGACTCCACCACCTCCCTGGGCAGCCCCCTTCCCATATCTAACAGCCTTTTCTGTGAAGAAATTCTTCCATTGGGATCCCAGGGATGGGAGGCCAGCCTGTGGCTGGCAGGTTGGAGGGAATCAAAGCAAACTGAGAACATCCTCCAGATATTCCACTTGGCCCCTGGGTTTTGGAGCTTCCCTGCTCAGCTCTCCCGAGGGCTGCGGTCACCTGGGGGTCCCCGGGCTGATCCCTTCTCTCCCCTCTGCCCCGCAGTACCCGCTGCCGGCGCCGCAGGGCGGGAAGCACTCCAACAACCCCCACCTGGTGGAGGACCAGCGCTTCCCGCAGCAGCGCCTGTCCCGCAAGGCCAGGCAGAAAACCAACGTGTTCGACCCCGACTACCTGGCCGGGGCCTCTCCGTTCGCCGAGAACGACGTGCACAGCCGGGCCGCGCACCTGCAGCTGCGCGACGCCGCGCTGGGCGCCGGCCGCCGCCGCCTCAACCCCAACGCCGTCACCAAGAAGTTCGTGAAGAGGAGGTGAGGGCAGCACGGGACCCACTGCCCAGGTGTGCTGGCGGTGGCTCTGCCAGGGCCAGGCCATCCCATCCCCGCTGCGCCGGTGCCCGGAGAGCCACCGTGACCGGGGTGATGGTGGCGGGGTTTGGGGAGCCCCGGCACGGGGCAGGGCAGGGCGGGGTGGGGTGGCTTCCCTGCCCGTCCCTGGGCACCCCTGGGCAGGGGCTGTGTCACCCAATAAACACCAAACCCCAAAGCCCCGTGACTCGGTCCCGTTTCTGCATCTGCCTGTGCCAGAGGGAGCTTTCCTCTGAGCTTTCCTCTGAGCCTCGAGGAGCCAAGAGGCCGGGACAGAGGGAGGGAGGATTTCTGGATCTTTTGTCCCGTGGGATTAGTGAGCTCCAGAAGGACAAAAGCCCAGGGCAGGGGGTTGTGTCTCCCACCCTGGCACTGGGTGATGCCCAAGGCTGAAGGGGGAGACTCTGGGGTAAAGCTTTGTGGATAAATCTGCTGAAATCTTTCACAATCGACTGTTGGGCTCAGCTCTTGCTGCACTTTCTCCTTAGCCCTGCTGAAATTGTTCAAAATAAGGAAATACCTGATACCAGCTGTGGCCCCTGGTCCTGGGGAGGTCACAGGTTGCAGGGTGGGAGCAGGAAGGGGGAGCACACCTGGGGCCTCCCCAGCCCCAGGGTATTTTTGGTGTGTCAGAGCTGCAGATAAAGGACACTGGGTAAGGCACCCTCACATCCTGCTGAGGACCTGGTAACTCCCAGCATCTTGGCTTTGGACTCCTGGCCTCCCCTCGCTGGGGCAGACTCTGCCTCTCCCCCAGTCCCTCAGAGAGGATCCCAGGCTGTGGAAGCTGTTCCCTTGGTCACAGTTTGGGGGCTGGCTTGGGCACTCCCCCAGGGGTTACTGGGGGTCCCACACCACCAGGTCACTGTGATTCCCAAGGATCTTTTCCTGCAGCAGCTGCAGCACCCCAGGCACGGCTCTGGAGAAGCCCTTGGTAAAACCATCACAAGAATTTACAGTGTAAAATGAAAACTTTCATCGTTTATTCTCGACTGCAGCTGTTTACAGAAATATAGTTGCGAGTATACAAATGTCCCAATAGAAGCAAAATATTTTTTTTTTTTTTTTAATATTCAACAAGTTATCACAGGAGAGCTAAAAACATAGATGCAAATAAAATATCCCCTCATAGACAAACTGAAAACACCGGGAATCAGTGCTTGGAAAACCCACCTACGAAAGCCATATACACAGAACTGCACGAAGGAGTATCTGGTGCTACTTTCACATTGCAGGACACACAAGAGGCAGCTCAGCGGTCGAGGGTGCACCCAGAACATCTGGCAGGCAGGGGAGAACCCACCTGAGGAGCAGGGACAGAGAAAGAGGTTGGAGCTCTGCTCTGAAGGGGTTGGAGCTTAACTCAGCATCAGCTCAGATGGAAATAATTCAAACTGCCTCCTTTTATCCAGAATAAAAAAGCTTCAGGAATGCTGCAGGCTGCTAAGGATACAGGAATGGGATCCCAGGTCTGCAACACCCAAAGAGCCACTTCCAAACAGGAACTTCCCCCCTGGACACGTAATCCCAGCGGGCAGCCCTGGTCCTGCCCAGGGACTGGGGTCAGATCCCATTCCAAAACCAAGCCAAGGCCATTCCCTGTCAGGTGAACACAGGACCCCTCCCTAATCCCAGGCCTGGAGCTGGAATGTGTCACAGAGGGCTGCTGGGTGTGGGAGCCTTGGAACCTGAGCAGAGGGGTCAGGGAGGAGCAGGGAATCCCTGGATTCCTTGCTCTGTCCCTACACAGTGAATGTCACCGGGCAATTTAATGAAGTGTAACAGCAAAAATGAAAAATCTCTGCAAAAAGCAGAGTTCAGCTCTGCCAACTCCAAGAGAACAAAGGAGGACACTGGCTCAGTGTGGTGGAGGTGGTTTAAGCAGACCTGTACCAGGACAACACTGATCCACTTGTGACAAATTCCAGTGGAACACAGATTTGGAATTGAAGTCATATTGGACACAATACATATTATTGATTGTATGACCTGATTTAATGGCTGGAGCTGGGCCAGGGAGGTTTAGGTTGGATATTAGGAAAGGTTTTTCCTCCAGAGGGTGCTGGGCACTGCCCAGGCTCCCCAGGGAATGGGCACAGCCCTGAGGCTGCCAGAGCTCCAGGAGAGTTTGGACACTGCTCCCAGGGATGCCCAGGATGGGATTGTTGGGAGTCTGGGCAGGGCTGGGGTTGGATTGATGATCCTGTGGGTCCCTCCCAGCTCAGGATATTCCATGATTCTTAGGGTTTAATTCCTCACACAGCCTGCAAGAAAGAAATCAGCACGAGTTGTGGCAGGTTCCTCACAGACAGAATTCAAGGGGAGCTTCACTGGCTTTCAAACAGTCCTCTAGATTTTGATTGTTGCACTAATGAATCAGTTAAAAAAATCAGTTTACAGACTCCTGCCCTCCAGCTGCTGTGAGACTGGGGATGGAAAAGGCTCTGGAGCAACTCAGGGGAAGCCCAGGGATGCTCAGGGCTGCAGGAAGCTCATCCTCAGCCTGGGTGTCAGTTCTATCCTAAACCACATCTCCAGCTATGAGCTAAAAGATACAAAAATACAGAAGTGGCCACAGCTGCTTCCAAGCCACAGCTCCCAGCAAGGTTCCCAAGCAGAGCAAGTTCTGGAGCCACGTCACCAACAGGGCCACACGTCCAGGACTGAGAGGTGTGAGACAGCTACTCATGAGATACTACAAAAACCTCCTACTGAGGAAAAGGAGTATTATTTCATGTTTATAAAAATGTAAATATAACGGTATTCTAATGCTGTGTGTACTATTATTTATATATAATAATCTGACTCTATATACATATATATAATCCTAGAATATACAGGCAGTGCATATTTACACCCTGTACAGACTGGGAGAGGAGAAGCCTCTCCTCCTGTGTAACCTCCCCCACTCCCCTAGAGAATGTCACAAGTTCCCTTTGGCAGGAGTTCACCCCCTGCTGCATTTTTCCTTGTTTCTAACACATTTACCCCATCTCCAGCTGGCCCTCGGTGCCGTGGCACAGACGCCCTGCCCGGGGCACCACGGCCACCACAGCTGGCACAGCAGGAACACAAAGTGCTCACAGGCTGCCACAAAACACTGAACAAGCCCAAACTGAAACAAAGCCCCTGAACAAACGCAGCATCCCACTGCTGTTTCCTTTTAGCTTCTATAGAATGGAGCTGCCCCGAGCCCCCTGAACACAAAGCCCACCAGCTCCTGGAGACTGGTTTGCACTGATGAGCAGTCACCAGTGGCCAGTATTTCCTGTTCTTGCCTTCCACCTACAGCTCCAAGCACGCCAAGCAACTCCCTCTCCTCCCTCCTGCTCCCCTCACTCAGACCCATGTCTGTGCCCCCTCTGCTCTCCCACAATGGCCCTGGAAAAGGAACCCAACAGTTTGCCAAGCAGAGGCACAACAAAACAGGAATAAAAATCCATTCAGACTTATTTTCCTTTTAGAAATTAGATTCTAAATCAAAGTATCAATGGAAACTTTAAGAAATAAAGTTCAGCTTATGCAAGGGAGGGGAATGTCCACTGACACAGCTGCCCAGACTTGGTGCTTCCAGTAAAAACCTGCCAAAGTTATGTTTAACTGCTCATGCCTTGTTTTAACTCAAAACTACATGGGAAGCAGCCACCCTGTCAGTGATTAGAAAAAATCATAATCACTGATCAGAGAGTGGACACCCACTTCAGAACAGCCAGCCTGGAATTATTTATTGAACTAGATTTGTGTTAAAATAAGAGCAAAGCATTTGGCTTGCTGTAAGACCAGGCAGTGAGGAGGCAATTAATACCAAAACAACTGTTAATTAAGCACAAAGCACCAGTAACTCCATGCCAGAGGAGATGTTCAGCTCAAACTGTACACTAAGTGTTGGCTCCTGGTGTCTGGGTGGGCTCTGGGCACACTCAGGGTAAAAGCTGAGGGGGCATGGGGGGGGTTGGCAGCTCCATCTCCCTCAACTCTCACCTGTGCCCACAAATAGGTGCTCTGGGACCCCCAGGGATGCTGGACTGACACAGACTGGCACCTCAGGATCCTCTCTGTCGCCCGAAGGGCCCAGACACGCTGCCAGCGCTCCGTGCGCTCCTGGAACACAGGGGTCATAGAGAAGCTCTGCTGCCCAGCCTCAACTGCTCAACATGTCAGAAGTGAATGCTCAGGGCCCTGGTAAAACACAGACGTGGCTCAGGCTGTGCTCCCTGCCATGACACCCTGCAGCCTGTCCTTGAGCTCTTCTGGGGCTGGTCCAACCCCTCCACCCTCAGAGCCGCTGCCGAGCACGCGCCAACCGCTGAGCGACCTCTTCAGTCACACAAATACTTTTTGTAACCAAATCACATGTTCAAAGTGTTGTACATTTAAACACTGACCTAAAATGAACAGGTAAATTTAACACGAGGAAAGGAAGGTGTTTCCAGAAGGGAAAACTGGGATAGCACAGCCCTTGGTTGGTTTTTTGTGTATGTTTTTTTTCTCTCTTCATAAGTGACCTCAAACACGCCCACAATTCAAACATACCCTTCCCTGGAGCTGTGGCAGGCTTGGGATGAGGTTCTCTTCTGGGCACTCATCCTGTTCCATGGAGAATTGGTCCCTGGTGACTTGGCACTGACCAACAAATGGATAGAGCCCTTGGGAACAAGGAGCAAACTGAAGCAGCACGCGAGCGAATCCATCGTTCCTGTCACTCCTTCCGTGTCCGATGGCCCCAGGTGACACCAACAGCTCATCCTGGGACACAGATCCTGCAAACACCACCAGTTCCTTTCCCAGCGAGTGCCTATGGACTTCCAAGGCCCTCTGGACGTTGTTGGGTCCATTGTTCTCAGCCTGAGCAGCCCCACACAGCACCTGGCACTGCTGGGGGCTGCTGCTTTCGTGTTGTGAACCATTACAAGATGTTGGTAATGTTTTGTCTTAGCAGGGGAAAAAAAATAAAATACAGAAAGAAAAAGTCTAGGTCGGGGTTAAAGCAGCTCTGGACATGATGCAGCAGGGAATTCTTTCTGTCCTGATTAAAATTTCCAACGTTTGAGCATAATCATAAATTAGGAGTTAAAACACAGAGGCGCTAATAATAAAATATTAAATAGGCAATGAGAGCGGAGAAAAGCTGAATGGCTCATTCTGAGGGAAACCCCAATATTCATATTTTATATAATCCTAAATGCCTCTGGGTTTCCTGGCTAGGCTGTGAGTGAGGGACACACCAAACACAGAGCAAAGCTTCTCGTGGCCAGCTGGACCAACACTGCCTGATGGAATGGCGAGAGATGAACACGTTATTTATGTTGCAAAAAGTACTTAAATACTCAATAAAGACATAACAAACCCCACCCCACCCCACTGTTATCAGACGCCACGTTGTGGTAGAACATCAGACAAACTCACAAATTTACCACAAAAATGTGTGGCAAAAAGAATATTTTATATATATGTATATATATAAATTTTTATATTTATGCCAATGTACTCACTCAGTACAAATAGCAAAATAGTTATACCATTTCCTAAATACAAAATATAGCTTTCCAAAAAAATGAAACACACATTAGATATAAACCATCCAAAACTTGAACGATTGAAAACTGTATTCAAAATTAAATGACCCAGAGCAGGTCTCTTTCTGAAAAGTTCCCTTCATATCGGCAAGAAGCCTTACTACTGAAAACGTAATTCAATGCCTCTCAATGAGAGAGAGAAAGAGAGAGACAGAAAGAGAAAGTGAACGTCGTGACAGACCAACAAACGGGGGAAATCCAGGAAAACCAACAAAAAACTCTACACGGCTCAACTACGCACACGAGTTAAGGGGAAAACACACAGTAAACAGACTCGAGGAACTTAAAAAAAACCCATTTACAGACTGTTCCTTTGTTATTTCAAATAACAAAAATGAAAAATGACGTGATACCAGCTACACTCTACCGAGGCGGAACGGGCGCCGCGGGAGCGGCTCGGCTCCGGCGGCAGCGGGAGGAACACGGATCTGAACGAGGCTGTAGTGAGAGATCACACACTGCCTGGAGAGTTGAAGCACCCAAAAAATCCACAAGCCTCACAATACACCTGCATGGTCTGGAGTGGGTTGTTTTTACATTCGGTAACATCAGTCAATGATTTATTCCTTAATTAAACAAGACAATCGAGAAACCAGACTTGGGGCTCGGTGGTAGAAAAAGGAAAAATCACTTCAGAACTGCGATGAGCTCCATGTGCTACAAAGATGCAACAGCTCGGGATGAAGTGACCTTTTAAGAAGGCTTAAAAATGATGCAATTTGCCCCCTACTTGGAGTAAAGCCAAGCTGAAGATTTCCATCAGTCACAGCTGGAAGAGGCGGGTTAAGGGGGATTCCTGCAATTAGAAGGTGGTGGAGAAATTGCTTCCTCTCTCCTTACTCCTTGATTATTTGTCAAAGCTTCTACTGACTAAGCAATTTACTGCCAAGGATTCCTAAAAGCTGTTTCTTTAGCTTTAAAGCCAGTAGGATATTTATGTATTTTTTTAAAAAAACACAATACAAAACTGAGGGAGAGAAGGAAAACCATGGAAAGAATGAAAGGGAGAAGGCTGGCTTGGGAACAGCTCATGAGGCTTTACAGAGCTCCAACCCATCAGTCAGAACGAGAGACACAGGAGTCCCTTCCTCAGCCACACAGAATGTTCTTTTCAAGCTGAAGGTGTTTTAGAAAAGATTTTAAGATCAACTGGAAGTTCCCCTTCATTTCTTCATTTTGTAGAGCCACCAAACCCTTGCTCTATGTACAGCTCCACGCAACTCCAGCTTCCACAGATGTGGAAAACCGTTAATCCCATTCTCAGATGGGAACTGATTATTTACAGCAGCAATTCTCTGCTTGGTTATTACAGTTATCAATACTTTCAATTCATAAAGGGTGGGTCTGGCTCTCCCACTCCGTGTCAATCCAGAGATCCCTTCACTTACTGACAGCTGAGTCACGGCTCGGGGCAGAGGCAGCTGCTGTTTCTGCTGCACGAGCTTCCCGAGGGAAAAAAAGGGATGGGAAGAAGGAATAGAAGGGAAAAAGTAAACGTGGTAACATGGATTACCTTCCAACAACAATAATAACTGACCAGATATGCTTTAAATTCCAAGAGCCCCCACTGTAATGAGGTTTATGAACCTGGTAACAGCCCAACCCCACGCCCCAGTAACACAAAGCATAACTCCTCAGCATTATTGGCACTATGGAGCCCAAACTCCATGGTCATGGCCTCAGGTCTGCCACTGGCCACACGTGTGCTCTTAAAGAGGCCACTTTTCCACAGAAGCAATTGGTTCCACGCAGCCTAATCCAGAGTTGGAAGGTCTGAGAGGATCTGGGAAATCGTCGCTTTTTTTTCTTCATGGAATTTCTGCGTGAGAAAACAAGCAGAAAAGTCAGGCATAACTAACCACAGTCCCCTCCTCCTTCTGTGCAGTGGCTTCACCTTCAGGGTGCTCCTCATGAGCAGGCACTGAACTGGGGGCGAGGAGCAGGAGAAGCTCTGGAGAGACTCCAAACTCCATATACAGACCCCTTTAGATTAGGGAATGAAGTGCATCACTTCAGTGAAAACTCAGGCAGGATTTAGGACAAGACCAGCCCCAAGTTACACACCACAACCTATGCTGGACTCCAGAGTCCTCCTGGTTCTTGGTGCTCATTTGTAGTCAAAGGCTCTTCCCCCCTCTGAAAAAGGCACCTTCTAAATGCAGAATGTCTCCTAGCAACAGCTGATGCTGTTGGCTGTTTCTAACACAGCCTCAGCATGTGGCACACTCGGGAGCTGCCACATTCCACCAAAACTTGTTCTCACATTACGTTATTGTAACCCGGGGGAAGAGTTCAGAACAGTTCAAACTTGAGGTGTTATTTACTCGGTAAGTCTCAAGTTTTTTAACCAGTCATGTTTCATAAGGTTTTGATCTGCCAAGCTGCCAGTGATCTACTCTCCTCCCTAACGAAGCACCAGACTCTCACAGCAGATGACCAAACGTAGGAAAAATGAACAAGACACAGTCTCAACTGTTTCATACAAGTTCTTACCTCTGACTGGTTTTAATAACCTCATTCTGGTATTATAGCCTTAATTCAGCCTCTCTGGTGTTTTAGCTGACCTCTTAAAGCACGCTCACACACTGCGTGGCAGGAAGGAACCCAGAGACCCAAACTCACCACTTGCCTAATTAAAAAGAGCCAGCCATGTTGTTCCCCTGGTTCTGCAAGGACACGAGCAGATCGTCGATCTTCTCCATGTTCTGGTTGGTGGCCATGGCCGAGGGCAGCGGCGGGGTCTCGGGGAGCTGCTGGGACAGGAGCGCCGGCACCGCGGGCTGCGCCTCGCCCTGGGGCTGCCCGGGCTGCCCCATGGCCATCAGCTCTTCTGGCAGTGCTGCTGGCCCAGGGGGCAGCAGCTGGCCACAGTCTGGGGGACAGAGGGACATTTCAGTGTCTTGGCACAGGCTGAGTCCCCACAGCAAAGCGCGCGGCTACCACCACCAGCTGTGCACCCACCCTGTGAGAGCTGCTACAACCTGTGGTAAGCAACACCCAACCTCACTGCTGGGGCTCACAGACCTCTGCACACAGAGGAAGGCTCTGCACCCCATATAACTGGTCATGGAGATGAGGAAAAGTGCAGGTTTGTACAGCTAAGTACATTTTAACAGACACTTTTCTGTACTCTGCAGTTTCTAAAATCCTTGCTTCCTTCAGCAACGTGAAGAGAGGCAACATATATATTGTGAAAACCAAAAACAGCAAGAGAAATGCTCTCTTAGGAGAGTGCAATCATCCCTAGATTAGATATTAGGGAGAGTAGATTAGGTATTAGGGAGAGACTCGTCCCTGTGAGGGTGGGCAGGCCCTGGCACAGGGTGCCCAGAGCAGCTGTGGCTGCCCCTGGATCCCTGGCAGTGCCCAAGGCCAGGCTGGACAGGGCTTGGAGCAGCCTGGGACAGTGGAAGGTGTCCCTGCCATGGCAGGGGTGGGATGGAATGGGCTCGAAGGTCCCTTCCCACCCAAAGCACTCTCTGTTCTGTGGCAGCTCCCCACATGGTAAGCTCAGCATCAGGCACTGGCCACTTACTGTTCTGGATGCCGAACAGGAATATTCCCGAGGTCTGCTGGGACGAGGCAGGGGAATTCTGCAGCTGGTTGATGGCACCTCCTGCCGTGTTGTGGAACAGAGGAGCCTGCTGCTGGGGAGGAGAAGCAGTTCCTGGCATTCCTGCCATGCTGTTTTGGGAGGAGTACATGGGGGACTGCTGCAGCTCCGGCTGGCTCATGCTGTTCTGCAGGGCAGACATGGAAGCTGAGGAGATGAAGAGGGTGACTTGCTGCTCTTGAGAACTTGGGGACCCTTGGACCAGCTGAATCTGGGGTGAGTTATGGAAGATGGCTGGCTGCTGTGCTTCAGCCTGGTTGGAACCAGGATTCTGGAGAGAAGACACTGTGGTCTGACTCTGGAATTGCATGGGCTGCTGTTCCTGATTCATCGAGGCCATGTTGGACTGTGGATGAAAAAGGGACTGGCCTTGCTGCTCCTGATTGGTAACCGGGTTTTGGTTTGGATTGAAAATCATGTTCTGCTTTTGGGGGGCCATTGTACTCATTGCATTTTGATTGCTGAACATCATGTTCTGCTGCTGCTGCTGTTGCTGCTCCTGAGATGGAGGGCTGCTCTGGATAGCAACAATCGAATGCTGAGGCTGGAAGATGGCTCCTTGTTGGTTCTGAGGGATGGAGCTGGACTGGATGGAGCTCAACGACACTTGGGACTGAAACAAACCCTGCTGAGCTGGCTGAGTCTGGGGCTGCTCTTGGGGAAGCATGGAGCTCTGGATATGAGAGATCTGTGTCTGCTGCTGGAAAGAAGTTTGCTGTTCAGTGTTTGTTGCTGTCTGAAGAGGAGAAATGGGATTTGGGCTTGTAAAGAATGACATCTGCTCTTCCTGAGTGGCAGGGTTGCTCATGGAACTCTGAGAAAGGAACATGTTGGCAGACTGCTGATCTTGAGGCACCGAGGAGCTCTGCAAGACACCCATGGCATTCTGTGAGTGGAACATCGGGGGCTGCAGTTGGTCAGAGGAATTAGTGTTGGTCTGGTTGTGGACAATGGAATTTGAGCTATGAAAAATGGATCCTTGTGTTTCCTGGGATATATTCTGAGTGTCACCAATAGGGTTCTGAGAGTGGAAAAGCTGAGCTTGTGAGTGTGCAGACTGTTGGATGAAGCTTCCTGACTGAATGGACATCATTTCTCCACCTTGCTGGAACAGACCCCCGCCCTGCTGCTGAGTCCCACCGGCCTGGACACTCATCATGGTCTTGGTAGATGAGAAGAGATTAACCTGGGACTGACTTTCCCCACTGTGCTGCATCTGAACCATGGTCTGGAACACAGAGCTCTGCATCTGTTTGCTCTGGCCCGAGGCCTCTTCTCCCTCTGCAGAGCTCGAGGGCTGGAACATGGCAGCGCCATTGTTGGAGACCGGCTGCTGCGCGGGGGCGGCCGCCTCGCCGCCGGACACCCCCGGGGACGAGGAGAACAGCTCACACTGCATCTGCATGTCCTCACTGGTGGACAAGCCACCCATCATGTGAGACGCCTGCTGGTACACGGGGGACTGCTGCAGGGCTCCGTTCCCCGCCGTGCTGGAGGAGAACAGATCCGACTGCATCTGCGTGGCCGCCTGGCACATGTTCTGCTGCATGCCCATCACCATGGCCGCCGACGTCTCCATGGCCTGCTGCTGCTGCTGCTGCTGCTGCTGCTGGTTGGACAGGGCACCTTCAGGCTGGGAGTGAACGTTCTCAGCTCGTCCAGGCAAAAGGTTCTCCGGTCTGGAATGGACAGCTGTGTCTGAGGAGGAGAACATCCCGGGATTCACGCTGTTCTGTATCTGGCTGACCTGCTGGAAGATATCTGCGTTCAGCTGATCTTGGACATCCTCGCTGCTGTCTGAGCCCGAAAACAAAACGGAAGATAACTGCTGCTGAGCTTCCAGAACCTGCTGCACCAGGTCTACGTTCCTGTTGCTGCCCGTGGCGGTGTTGGTGGGGAAGTTCCCAGCCTGGAGCTGCTGGATGGTGTTCTGGAGCTGACTCACACCGCTGGCCGACGAGAAGATGCTCGAGGAAATCTGCTGCTGCAGGGCCTGGGCCGGCTCCGAGAGCGTCGGCTGCTGCTGCTGTGAGGCATCAGTCAGCTGTGACAGAGTCACCACTGTGCCATCTGACTGCAGCACCTCTCTGGGCTGGGAGTCCCTTGCCTGGAACTGTGCAGCCTGCTGCAGCAGGGCATCGCTGTTCTGCAGCTGGCCCGGGGTGGACACTGCGGAGAAGCTGCCGGGCTGGGAAATGTCCTGCGTTTGGATCGTGCTCAGCGTCTCTGGGTTGTACACCTTGGGCTGGATTTGCTGCTGGTTTTCACTTTCAGAAGGTAAATGGGAAGCAGAAGTTGATATGCCAGACATGCTGTTTTCCAAAGTTTGCTGAGTTGGTCCAACCACATTTGAAGCCTGAAAAGAGCAAGACATTTGGTAATTTATAAACTTACCGGGGTTATGCAAACACAATTTCCCAAAATCCCCGATATCCAGGGAAGATCAGAGGGAGATGTGAGATGTGAAACCCAGACACACCCAAACCAGCAAACAAATGATTAGCAGTGGAAATGCTACTTCAAGGACAGAATCACGGCACAATTTAATGAAAGCAATGCTAAGAATTGATTAAAAGAATATTCTCACACGAATTTTCTAGTTCTGTGTCACAGAATAAAAATCCCCATCATAGGGTCACTAACCCATCAATCTGTCTGGGTGCAGGAACCAGGTGAGTTATCAAAGGAAATTGTGTGTTTTACTCATGCTCTGTGATTGTGTCTTGCCCAGACTGATCCTGGACATGGCACTTTCCCTGTCTATTACTCTTCTCCTAAAGAGAAGCGTGGACCAAGGAGCAGATGTAACTCGGAATGTGAAAGCTGCTGTGCTCAGCCCACACCAAACTCACCTGGAACACTGGGGGAGAGCATTTTTGTGCACTTACTTCCATTGGAGCCACATCCTCATTCTTGATCATACTGCTTGGCATGAGTGGAGTTATCAAGGCACTAGGAAGAATGTTCACCTTCTCCAGGTTACAGCCCGTGGCCTTCACTGCTGCAGCCACAAACAAAACGAGAACAAGAGGGGTAATGGTAAAACCCATGGTTCCATAACTCCCTTTAAGTAAATTACAGAATTACTCTTCAATGTAAAGCAACAGATCTCCACACCCTAAGCAAATTTAAACCTTACAGTAATGTGGCAGTAAAATTTCTGCATATGTGTATAGAGTGAGGAAGGACAGAACAGACCAAATACATACAGCAAACAAAATTCTCTGACCTCTAGTTCAGAGTCAACCTGGAGCAGAACAGGTATAGGAATGAAGCATCAAAGAGGAGCTGACACAGAAACCTCCATGAGAAGGTAAATTCAGATTTATTGCATAAATTAACTGAGGACATGAAGGAACAGCAACAGCACATTGTGTTCTGAGGAGCAGCAGCTGTTCTCCTGGAGCAGTTGGGATCTTCCCTCAGTTAAGCTCCACACTAAATTAGATGGATGTCAGGCTTACCCTGTATATTAGTTTATATATCTGCTTAAATTAGCACTAGACAGTTTTTAATTCTTTGTATTAACTGCAATCCTAGGCTTCTTTTTTTTCTTCACTTGCAAACATACTAAATAAAGATTGGACTACAGAGCCTAATGCACGAAAAATGAAAATAAATAGTATTATTTTTTGCAAGTTTTTTGTTCTATATTAGCTTGTACTAAAATATACTGATAGGAATATTGTTATAAAGTAAAAGTTTCAGAGTCAAAAAACAAACCTCCCTGTAAGAATAGGGCCAGATTTTATAAGCACAGACTTATCACAGGATGTCTGATTCATTTAACCAAATCTGGGTAGGAATTCATAGTTAAATCATTAAGAACACTGATAAGAATCAATTTAGTACCTTTTATAGCCTCTTCAAAAGAACAATGTTGGGCTGGGCTGGAGATTTCCTTCTTCACATTAACATTCAGAGTCCCAGCTGCCGAGACAAAACACATTGAGAACTTCCTTACATTAAATCAGCAAACAAGCCAAAAAAACACAAAGCAAACCAAAACAATTCCTTATAGCTTAAAGAAATTCAGGTTCTTTGAAATCCACACAAACCTTTGCACTGTCTATTGTGATACAGATAAATAAATAAACTAAAATACATGAAGTGGGCAAATTGCAGCTTTCCTCAGGATAAAGCCTGGTGGGATTTCTTGGTTTATTTGGTGGATTGTATGGGATATGTTGATTTTTCATCCTGCTCAGCTTCATTTTGACCCTTAAACTAGAAATGGATGCTGCTATATAAGAAGAACTGTCACAAGACAGCTGGAATTTGAGGTATTTGGCACATAAATGAGAAAAGCAAAGCCTTTAGATTTTATTATTAACAGTGCAACACTGGCCAGCAGGAGGGGTTTGGGAAGATGCACGCTGCTCAACATTCCATGCTGAGCAGGTGAAATGGCCACTGCTGCCCCAGTGCACCCCACAGACCTGGCTCTGGAGTGTAGGTGAAGGGCTGCACCTCGTGAGATCTCCCAGCGTTGGTCACCACGTATATTCCCACAGAGACAGCTGAGGTGATTTGCTGGTCGTGATATGGTGGCACCTTCACAATAAGGTGATTCTGCAAGGCAGAAAGATCCCATTTCCTTACTACTGATCTTAATTCTACTTACTTACATCAAAAGACAGAAAAAGGCTGATAAAATACCATAAATAAAAGCCCAGGGCACTGGGGGTAATGCACATGTGGGATACTGCCCTCACAGGTGGGACCAGGATGGCATTTTCCTGACACCATTTGCAGCCAAAGAGTCCATAAAGACACTTATTTGTATTAAAAGGAATAAATATTCCGTAAAACATTTCAAAGTGGAACAAAAATTCAACCAGTTATAAAGACTATGCTGTACACACAATCTCCCTCCATGGAAAACTGCTGGGAAAACTGAATTAGGCCTTTTAATTCCATTGTACATAAGGGCAAATACCTGCTCAGCAAACCCACTGTGGGATCCAAGCTCTCACTTAGACACTGAACAATTATACTGGTGTAAACCCAAAATTATATTCCACCAGACTCACAACAGACCTTATGTGAAAAAAATTAGCATTATTTCTAGAAATGCACAGAAAGAGGGAAAGGCTTGATTCATTTTTCTTTGGAAACAGTCAGTGTATTTTTTGAAATTTAAAATATAATAATAGTAGTAATAATAAGAATAGTAGTAATAGTGATAATAGCAGTAATAATAAAAGTAATACAAAAGTACCTGATGAAATAATTCCATGTCAATTTCAGCTTCTGCCTTCCAAGAATTCTCATCTAAATGAAAATTAAAAAGCCTAGGTTAGAGCACATCCTGTAGAGCAATTTGTTTCAGTGCCTTTGACTCAGCTCCTCAGTTTGCTCTCCATGACTGAGCTTTACCCAGCAGAGAAACTCCGACCCCAGGCTCTGCTCAGCACCCCAAGCCAGCACTGCTTTCACACTAACCGGAAACATTCTCTTGGAAAATCACTTTTGTTCCCTTTAGGAAGTTCTTGCCAATCAGAAAAACTTCCTCTTCACCCTTCACTGAACAGCTGTGGAGACTTTTCTTTAGGATCTCTGGGACTCCCGCTGGCTGAGCTGCAAGGGAAAAAAACAGTCTGGAATCAAGAAAATATCAACATCCAAACCAAACCACTTTTACTTACAGAGTTATGAAGGAAAAACTAAAACTCCTGAGCTTCTTTCTTTATCAGTTATTTCAAGACAAACTCTTCAGAATATAACCATTTCTATTCTATCCTCACCAAATGTAATGAGCACACAGAAATCACACTTAGCTCAATGATCCACCAATAATCTTTTTCCTTTTCTCCTGCACTTACTAAATCTTCAAGACAAAACTCCCAGTGTTGGAGCCAAAGCTTAACAAGTGCTCAGAAGAGAAGGAAATGTGGTTCTGTAACTCCCTGGTGTAGAGTGATTTCCAGAGGCATCAACCCTTAGACACACCTGAAGCCTACCTGCAAATTCAGCCTCTGGGTCATAAAACTTTTATTTTTTTGTGAAGCTTATTTTGTTCTGCTCTACAAAAGAGCAGAAGGAGTAATTCCCCTGTTAGCTGGGGGGCTTTGCACAGTTTTTTTACATGACACAGTTTCCTGTCTGGTGCAAGAACTAACCTAGGGCTTGGAGCAACCTGGTGTCCCCTTGCCCCTGGCAGGGGGTGGAATGGGATGAGCTTCAAGGTCCCTCCAAATCCTTGCAAGACTCACATCTCTGGAGTTGGGAATATTAACAATTTGAATCAAATGAACAAGCCAAGAGGATGTGGTTTTACAGACACACATCCCTGGATGCCCCTGTGCCAGAGGTCCAGATGATGATTTATATCATTATCATAAACTGCCACTGCTGCAAACCATTCCTACTCTTCTTAAACCTCAAACCAAACAGGAACATGTGTGCTAAATACAAATGAGCACTGCAGACAATTTAATCAGAGATACATTTTAAAATAATGTGCTTTGACACATATAACATAAAATAATTGCAGTTTCTAAGGAAGGTTCCTCAACCACCTTTTCTCCTCACCACAGCTTCCCAGGGCACACACCCAGACTCGTGTTTCTGCACTTGCCTGGCCCACTTTGAGTGTTTAGTAACAATATTCTCTGGGCTTACTACACAGCAGAACATACATCCTGTACCACTCCAAATTATTTAATGACCTTTCAGAAAGGATTTTTCTACAACTCTGGCTGCAGGTTCCCAGGCAACCGTTACGCAACGACTGAATATGCTCAAGGCACATGAAAAGAGTAACTGGATTTAGGTTTGCTAACAAGTTAACAAAGCCTATTTAAAACACAGCCCTCAAATAAAGAGCCTGCAGCTCCTTAATGCCTTTTCTATGGTTTCAGGAACATTATAAAACACAACATAAACAGGCTCTGATTGTAAATGCAAACCTTGTTGAGAAGGTACGTTACACACCTGTAGTAAGGTTTATGTAGCAAACCAACCCAGTGTAATGTGCTTGAGGAGATGATTTATATTCAATAAACAATACATTTCATGCCATTTTGATCAGCCAGTACCCATGTACCAGCACTATTTGCTTGGCCAAGGTCTACTGCAAGCCCCTGCAGCTTTGGCATAAGTTAAGACAGAAGCACAGAGTCCTGGAAGGAGCCTCAAGAATTCCTCTCTCAACCTTCACACCATGATCAGTTTTATCCACATATTCCCCAAAGATCCAAGTCTGACCAGAGTATTTTGTTTCTGTGATCTAAGACTTCCAGCAGTGGAGACACTGTAAAATTCCTGGGCAATCTCTTAGCAACTTACACAATTGAGAATATTTTCTTAGCAAGTGACCAAACCCCAGCCTGCCAAAAACCAAACCAATTTACTCTTTGCATCAAATACAGCTTTTTTTAGCTCAACAGCCTATTTTAAAATCAGTCTCTAAAGTGTTTCATCTCAGACTCTCAGCTTCTACTCACAACAGCAAGTTTTGGACTGTTCAAGAAAACATCAGGTGACTTCCACTCCCTTTTCTTCTGTGGGTGAAATAATTTTATCTTTAACCAGAAGGTTACAAACAAAAGAGATACAGGAATGGTTTTGAAATTTTATAGAAAATGTTTTTATCTTAAACCTGAAAATTAGTATCAGATATTCCATTACTGTGAAATACCATCATGGTCTACTGACTGGAATGGAGCTGCAAAGATGACTGTACTTCTAAAAAATAACCCCCCAAAAAGTCTTTTTTATATCATGGAAAGAGCACAAAATGAGTGCCCAGGAGCTTCTCTACTTTTCCCATGCATAGACAAAGCTCTCCATCTCATTCATCAAGATAAGGGGTGGAACAAGATGAGCTTTAAGGTCTCTTCCAGCCCAAACCATTCCATGATTCCACAATCCCCTTTTCCCTGCTGGTCAGTGGAACCTCCCCAGCCAAGGCAGCCATCTGTGCTCGTGCTAAACAGAGCAGTTTAATAAAGAGCTATAAAAAGTTTTGTTCTTGCACTGAACCAGAACAGATTCAGCCTCTGGCCCACGCAAGGACCGCAGCTGGGAGAGCCAGGCTTGCTGACTTACTGCAAGTCTTGTCTAGCACTGAAAGCTGAGGCATGAATGTGACAATACAGAAGAGACTGAAAGTACTAACTGTCATTTTTCAAAGCAATCACAACAAAAATGGTGACATTTTAGGAGGTAAAAATTCATTGAACTGAAGATCAGGAACTGTATAACTACTTATCAATACTGGACAATAATTTTAACTAATACACCACCACAAATAAAAATCAATATATTTGATTTTAGCTACAGCAATTATGGAATTATCACAGATTAACACACGGTAGGTTTTTTTACCCCCTCAAGGTATTTTCACAGAATCTCAGCATCATTTAGGTTGGGGACCATCCAGTCCAAGCTGTGCCTGATCCCCACCTTGTCCCCAGCCCAGAGCACTGAGTGCCACCTCCACTCCTTCCATGGAAGCCTCCAGGGATGGGCACTCCAAACCTCCCTGGGCAGCCTCAGCCAATGCCTAATCACCTTTTCCATGCTGGTATCACACTAAAAGCCAGACCCCCCTACTCTCAGCTCCTTGGTTTGACACTCACTGCACAGAATTGGGGAAGAAGGCGTCTGCAGGGTCAGGGTGGAGCCGTCCTTGCGCGTGATGTTGACGCGAAAGACGAGCCGAGCGCGGGTGCTTTTCTTCTTGGAGCCCGCAATCCCTATCCTGGCTTCCACATCAGCATTCCTCAGCTTCAGGATTCCCACACAATCAACCCTAACAACACAAAACACAGTGGAATTTCAGAGTTTAGTAAGTTCAGCATCTTTAACAGTCTCCCAAGTAGTTTCATAAGCCAAAGTCAAAAGCCTTGAGGAAATTACGGAAATGTTATTAGATTTCTTTTTATTTACATGAAATCTATGACCTTTTTCAAGTTTTCATTCAACCCTGCCTAATTTGGATGATGAATCATGGCAGAAAGGTATATGAAAGCATGAATAAAACAAGAAGTGCAATATAATTCTGGTAAGCATTCAATTTAGAATCACAGCTCTTCATTCTTCCATCCCCAGGGCGAGATCTCTGTTTTGCAGGATTATTGCTTCAAAATATTCTGCATTCACTTAAAGAAAGCAGGAGTAGAAGAAAACTTACTGTAGTCATATTATTTATGTTCAGTGGGACTTGGAAGTGACAGATAAGTCCTCCCTTAAGTGTGGTCCTAGGGGAGATGTACAGGGCCAGGTGAGTGATGCAGTGGTGGCTTTCAGACAGGCTCCATGCAAAATTATTTAAAGCAAAAAACAGGCAAAAAAAACCAAAAACAGCAGAAGCAAACAAAGCCTGATGTGTTAAAAAGAAGAATACTGCAATTTACCCAGGATTTTGGGTTCTGTGTCCCAAAAGCACAGGGACCACCTGCTATCACCTTTGAGTACAGTGAATTGCAAGCAAGAGCCGAGGAGCAGAGAGAGGAGAGCGCCAAGATGTTCAGACTTGAACTATCACCCATCCAGTGGAAAAAGGAAATCGGTTCCCAAACCCAAGCTAACAAATAAAAACATTCCTGGAAGAGCTACTCACGCCAGTGTCATGTTGTTGCTTGGGTCCAGCCCCACCTCGATGACAGTGGTGCCCTCGATGTCCACCTCCTTGCAGGGCGTGGTGTTCCTGCCCGTGACCCTGCAGGCCTGGTAGAACCCGTGGGGCTTCACGCGCCCGGAGTCGTTGCCCACGAACACCTGCAGCACCACGGGCTCGTTGTGGCCTTCCAGCTGCAACACACCAGGTGGGCAATTAGCACAGGAACAACTGCTTTAGCCATTACTATTAATATCTGGCTTCTAAACCAGCCTGAATCCTGTCTACCCTCACACAGAATTATCCCAACTGCAACTCTCGGGTCTCTTACGATCTCCTTGGCACCCCAACTGTGACTATTACCCCATCTCTTCCCAGGATTCTCCTTCCTTCCCTTACATCTACATCCACCCGTCAGCCAAGAGAGAGAACATTTCCTGGGGCTGATTCCAGAGGTGAAGAGGTTTTGCTGCTCAATATGTGCACAGCCTCTGGCATTCCAGGACCCCACCTTCATTCCAGATACATTTTGAAATCCTCGTGAAACCAGATTAGAATTGTCCAATAGTTGCAAAATCCCTGAAGGAGTCAGAATAGGATGAAAGGGAAGCAGAAGGAGAAATGAGATGATTGAATGGTTCAACCATCTAACCACATATGCCCAGCTTTCCTTCAGACTTCAAAATAAAAATTAAAAATGGTAACCTGACATTGCCTACTTAAAAGGTAACAATATCAGGATTCACTGAAACACTTAATAAATAAGAGCAGGTCAGACATTTTAACATCCTCCTGCAACTCTGTATGCAAGTCATAATTATCCCAGAACATGTCAGTGAAAAATACATTCATTTTCCTAACATCAACACTATGGCATGAAATGGTTTGTGTCCTCTTAATGCTTTTTTTCATTAGTGGGATCTCACTGGTGCCACAGACTAAAAATACTCTGAGGGAAAAGAAGTCCTGAAGTAAATCTGGACATTGCATTACAAAGGAAATTCTTTTTAGGAAATAGTTAAGAAAAATACTCCAAGTGAAAAGAAACATTAAATTGTTGCCAAATTCCCAAGCCAGAGATGGAAATTCCTTGCCAGAGCATTCTAGGAGATAAAATGAGTATTTTAATGTTTCCACTGAAACACATTTGTTGCTCAAGGGTTTTTGGGTGACAGTGTTGTCTTTTGTCCCAGGCCTGGAAGCCCAGGCAGCACCTGCAGAAAGAAGCCCCAGTTTTAGTAATGAGGAGATGCAAATGAGAGCAGAATCCTCTGGAGGGTCTCTTGGGGGTTTATTCCCTGACACACTTAGAAAATGTAATTCTGAAGTTTGTAGCAAGTTTGAATAACGGAAAAAAAATAAATAAACCAGCAAATACTGGTGAGATCATTGTGTGCTCATGTCCAAGAGAAGCAAACAGCAAATGTGACTGTCAGAGATGAGCAAAGCCCCAAGATCTCTGGAGGTGGCCTAGCACAGGCATCCACATGGGAACCACTGGCACAGCTCACAACAAAGGGCTCAACAGCCAGTCCCTCAATTAAGGCTTGGTTATACAATTTTAATGTTGCACACTGATTGTAGAGTCAAGTTCTAAGGCATCAAGATCAAGTTTTATTTAAATGGCCACTGAACCTGCTTCTCCTCCTCGGCCTGTGCCAGGGCCACGCGCCGGAGCCGCTCCCGAGCGCCAGATCTCTGCTGAGCACCAACATCTTTACTGCTCCTCCCCACCTTCAAACCTCACAAACAAAACAAAACCTCCCTTGTCTATAACATCTTTTTTTTCCCACTAGCTCAGATTTCCTGAAGATTCACTGACTCATTTGTCTGTCCTGCCCTGGCAGAGTTTTATCTGCAGGGTATGAACTCCTCTGCCTACTGGTAAAGCAAACTGGAACTTCCAGGAATTCAGTAACACGAGACTCTTCCAAAGAGAATTTTCACTGATGGGTGCTAAAGGGTAACTGGGAAAGGAGTTAAAAGGAAATTCAGATGAACAAAGGCCCATTAAGAAAATCCACATAAATGAGCACTAAATCCCCATAGCAACAGGCCGATATGAATGGATTCTTTTCTTATGAAACTTTACTGGAGTTCTGCATTACTCAGGAGGACTGAGTGAAGGGCTGCTGGCGCTCCTAACACTGCTGAACAGGACTTTGAAGATAAGCCTACTTCTGTATTCTGTCAGCAGCAGTCAGCACAAATTTTAAGGGCCGTGTCACAAACAAACATCACCTTGTGGACCTGGTAAGTTGGTTTGGGCTGAGAACTGCTTTGCTGCTTTCTCAAAGTGACATAACTAAGAAAAAATATTAAATGAAATGTCTTTCGCCCTCCTTATCCATATGATAACAAACCTATCTGTCTACTCACTTAACCTGCTGGCCACACTCCTCCCAGTATGCCCAGAATGCCATTTGCCAGTGCCGTGCTGGCCTGGACTCAGTTCTCTGGTGACTCTCATAATCACTTGTGGGAAGATATTTGACATCAGTTCTTTTATTTGTCACCCTAAGTCAAGCCCAGCCTTGCTCCTGGCAAGCCTGTCTATCATTTCCATTAGGAAACCTTCCCAAGTCCTCAATTTCTCCAGTTGCTTTCCCCAGGCTACATAGGGAAGAAAGAAGACCTGGAAATTCCCACTCTGTGCGTTCGTGTGCAGCCCATGGAGGACAGTCTCAGTCCTCCTTCCTGAGCAGAAATGTCAAAGATCTCATTGTAACCTTGTGTTTCTCCTCAGAGCAAGAGGCCTTCAGCACCTGAATTTTAAGCATCAAAGTCCATAAACAGGCTGCAACTGCCAAGTGTGCACATAAATGCTGCCTCGCTCCTTGCCCCAAATCTCCAGGTCTAATCCACATCTACATCTACTACCTGCACCTGTACCATGCTAAACTCACTGAGCAGTATGACCTGTAAAACACACCTCAGTGAGATCTCCATGACTCACTTGAAAGACACTGTATATGGCAACTCAGATACTGCTGAATTAAAAACAAGAACAAAAAGCACCAAGCAAGGAAAAAAAACAAAAAAAAAAACAAAACCACAAAACCAAAACATTCCCTTACAATTTAATTTTTTAAATGAAAACTTGTTTTATGTCTTTACTACCACTGGACAATGATGGCCCACTGTTACCAGCCATCAAACAGCTGGAACATTTCACTATCTCACTTCTGTAGGTATGGAATGTGTCTGTATTCCCACAGTCCATGGAACTGCAGCCTAACACGATGGGCACCCCAGATTCTAAATCCCTGCCTTGACAAGCAGCTTCCCTCCTCCTGTAACTCTGTGATGCCAATAAGACTCGTGACCTGCAAGAAAAGACCCTGTCCAGCCCCTCCAGCCCAGAGACTGCCACGTCTGCTCCCTCACCACTGCAGAGAGTGCAGGCCCACTGAACTGAAGCTGCCCTGGGAAGGCAGAGCCCGTGTCCCCAGCCTACCTTCACAGTGGGGAAGCCCTGCTGTGTCCTGTCCTTGACGGAGCCCCGGCTGCCCTCGGTCAGGTACCGAGCCCTGTGCTGGGTCTCCGGCTGCACCATGATCTTCAGCTCCTTCCCCTCACTCTTAGTCGGGTACTGACCACACAACATTGGGGTCTTCTTCCCTCCAGCTCCCTTCTGGTTTTCTGATGCTCTGAGAAGTCAAAACACACCATCAAGAAGATGTGAGAAGCAGCTCCCCAGTAAAAACACTCCAAATCACAGAAAAGCTAAAAAGGCAAAGAGTGCGTATTAACTGATGGAAGATTTGTAGTTGAGAGCAAACTTTGGAATTCTGTTTCTGCCAGAGGAGACCTGCAGGATGAAGAGGAATGGTGCTTCCCTGCTTCCTCCATCCAGAGCACATGGGAACTGCTTTTCAGAGAGCAAACATAAAGGAAGGGAAAAGCAATTAGCATTAAACGATGTTAACGAACAGAAGGCGGCTCATAACCTGCTTTTTCAGAGTCTATGACACAGCCTGAACAAGCTGTTTTGCTGCTGTGACAAACACACACGTACACACACACTGGATGGATTTAAGGTTAAATGACACTTCTTTAAACAGGAAAATAGCCTCATGCCTGTCTCCACCTCAACTTGTATATCCATGCAAACTCCAGCTCTGATTGCTGTCTAAACGGATTGACCAATTCATGCTAAAACCCAATTAGTTATTGTAAAAGCTCTGGCATAATTGCACTAATGTTAAATCAGTGTATGCACAAGGCCTTTCTTTCCAGGTGTGTTTCATAAGATGTAGTGGCTTGTTCTCAGTTCCATAATTAAAACCAGGATGAAGGAGCCCTCCCAAGTCTAGCAGCACATGAGCCATTTTGTGTTCCCTTTAGAGCAAAATGGGAAATAACCCTTCATCCTACTCAGACCAGGATTTGGTAATGAACCTGAAGACCAAGAAACTCCTCTCCCACTAGGAAATGTGAATTTGCCACAGTATGTTATGCAGGCAGGAAAAGGACTCCATGATTCATGCAAATGTCATATTCTTTCTTCCTAGCAAAACATGATTTCTAACAGCTAATGCCTGGGAAGAAAGCAGTTTTAAATAACAAGTGTGGATTGCTTAAGAAACAAATCACATTTCAAAGTGCAAGTTATTGAAAAGACTGAGTGCAAATTATTGAAGGATTTTTTCTTTCTCAAAAAGGGTGAAAACTGCTTTTTTTTCAAAATTGTTCCCTGGGTGCTTTGCCATTGCATGAGGCTCTCACTGACCCAGCTCTTCTCAACTACCAGATGACAAACATGATGCTGCCCCTTCTTAGAGCTCCTGCTGTGCACAGAGCAGGTTGGGCACTTTGCCCTCCAAGCCCACCACATCTCACAAGCCATGGAATCATAGCACAGTGGGTTGGGAGAGACCTTTAGAGATCATCCAGTCCCACCCCTGCCATGGCAGGGACACCTTCCACTCCCCCAGGCTGCTCCAAGCCCCATCCAGCCTGGCTTTGGACACTTCCAGGGATCCAGGGGCAGCCACAGCTGCTCTGGGCACCTGTGCCAGGGCCTTCCCACCCTCCTTGTAAAAAACTTCCTCCTTTGATCTACACTAAATCAACCCTCTTCTCGTTTAAAACCATCGCTCTTTGCCTCACGCAACACGTCCCATTTATCACACTCTTATTTTCATTAAGCCTTCCAAAACCTTTCACTACACATAAAAAAAGGGTTAAAACAGACAGAGCTGGTGCTTTGGATGACTTCCATTCCCATTTTCTATCCATGAAGGTTAAGCACTTCACTGTGGACAGCCCAGTCACGGCCCTGGCTGCCTTCAATATTCATCCTCAACCAGCACCCAGCAAAGGCAGGAACTAGTTAGAAACTAGCATAAAACCTTGCAAATTAATATTAATACCATCTTACAATAAAACTAGTTTCCTGCCAAGCAGTCCTGTTTACTCTGCTCGGTGTAGTCACTGGGGAGATTGGGATATAGTTGAATTTTGAAGGGAAATGTTGAAAAGCTGGCCATCAAAATGAAATTCACCTTTACCACTCCCAGTGCCACGTTTCAGCAGTGACATTAACACTGACTTCTCCAGGAGAACTGCACCCTTAAATCCCAACTACTTAACTGTCAGCATATTAATATTTTATCATTATCATATTTATGCAGAGAGACACTCCTCACAATTATTTTGGTCTTTTCTCTAGAGACTTAATAATTTTCAATCAACTAGCCAAAGCTGGAGACAATTTAAACCCTTCACCAGCACTTCTCAGTGGTCTTTCTCCTCAAAATACAGGATGAATCACTTAATACATCCTTTCAATTAATGAATTAATTTTAATTCAGTTTATTCCCACTGCAAATATTCATGCCTGTACATTTCATATGCACATATTTATTAATCTGATTGTTACCAGACAAAATATCCTCTAACCTAGCATTTTTTTTTTAAAGGAATAAATGTAAGTGGCAAATCCTATGAATGTACTCAAAGAGATCTCCTGAGGAGTTTGGCCTGGTCCTGTTTGCAGGGCAGACCTGAAAGTGAAAGTGAGACCACGGAAACCTGAGTCTCTGCCCTGAATCACCACCAATTCATCCACTTCTAAAAAGGCTTTCACAAATTCCAAGTTTCCACAGGAATATATTCTTTCTCTTCCTGGCTTTTAACAACAACTGTCTCTTTAGGGGCAGATGCCATTTCCATTCACCACGGAGCACAGCAGTTTTCCTTGCTCTTTTCTTTAAGCCAAAAGTAAATGAACTCCCTTGGCTGAGTTCCACCAGGCTGGGAAGTTTAAAAAACTCCAGTCACTACGGTGACCCAGATTTGTAAGGCCAAGTCTCCATATTCCAATGGCAAAATTAAGTTTTCTAAGATCTTGGCCACTTCTTATCCCAGAGCGTTTATTTCCAAGGAGTTTCCTGCAGTTCACTCTGGCCTGAGACACATAAGGAAAAATATTCCACCTTCTATCCCTCTGCACTCACAGAACCCACGGATTTCCCTGGTCAGCCCAGTGTTTTTGGGGAAATCTTGTTCTGTTTTTAGACCGAGATCTCACCTATTCTTTCAGAGTTTACAAAATCTCCCTGAGATCACACTTACAGTGGCACAGTTCTTCCCATCAAACTTTTCCTTCTGTAATGGCAAGCCTGGTCCCCTGGAGCTGGGGGAAGCACCTTCCTCATTCCAAGCTGCCCAGGATCTACCAGGTACTAATTTTACTTTATTACAATTGATTTTGGCTGGTGAAAACCCCAAGGCCAGAGGCCACCATGCCCAGGAAGCAGCAGCACACTCAGGACATGTTCTCAGAACTGCTTTTCACAGTAAAATTTTAAGTATGGAACTGCACTGACCCTGGGAATACAGACTCCAGGCTCTTTCCCTTTGGGATATGAGAAGTTCATCATCTTTGCCATCAGTCAAATTTTAATATTCACCGTTGCTTTGATGAACGTCAGAACGTACTGCAAGCACAGACATAAAAGTGAAACCAAAATGCACTCCTGCCCCCAAAAAAGCCCAAAACAAAGAGCCAAATCTATCCATTTGACCACTTTAAAAGTACTTAAGCAACAAGTTAAAATAAAAGAAGAAATGTCTCAACACATTCTTGCAAACTGATGGAACTGTCCTCTTTAAGCAGCTACTGGAATGCATTTAGTGAACAGTGTGAAGTGGGAGATGAGGGGCCACCACCCAGGCGTGCCCACGCAGACACACGCACACGACCCAGAAGCACAGAGAGAAACAGCATTAGAGATTTATTTCTGAAAAAATCAAATACAGAAGTGAATTCACATGGAAAAACCAAAAACTGGTTCACCATATTGTCTTAACATTTCATAAAAAAGTAAAGCGAGTGATAATTTAAATTATGAGAAATCCTAATGAGACATTAACCGTTAGCTTCTACTCCCATCCCTATCTCTATCTGACAAACAGAGCAGCAGGTGAAGTGTACAGACTGAAATCCTCACATAAAATCCTGCAAAAAAACCATTCAGGATGCACCAACTCCACTCTGCCTTTCTTTTTAAATACATTTTCATTGCCATTTTATAAATGGAATTTTATGGCCTTTTGGGAATTTCACTTAAAGAACAGATGAGCTCATCAGCGCTGCATTTAATTGCTGCAGGAAAGTTTACCTTTATCTTCTAAATAAAGATTAACAAATCCAATGAGAACTTATCACAGAATCATGGAGTGGTTTGTGTTTAAAGGGACCTTCAAGAGATCCAGCTCCACCTTCTGCCATGGGCAGGGACACCTTCCACTATCCCAGGTTGCTCCAAGCCCTAATGTCCAACCTGGCCTTGGACACTTCCAGGGATGGGGCAGCCACAATTTCTGGGGGCAGGAAGAACTTATGCTGGGCTAGGACATGACAGGGACAGCAGAGAATGGAGGGGTTTATGTGAGAACCTAATCAGAACATTTGCCGGGGCACGGGGGCACTTTTATTAGTTTGGGTTTACATACGGAGATATAATGTTTTCTCTTTTAAAAAAAGAAAAAAAAAAAAAAACAGATACCAACCCATTTCCTGCTTTTGAGTTGCTTTTGCTGTCCGTGCTGAGCTGAGAAAGGACATAGTGAGGCGCTTTGGCACTGTCGGCATCAAAGATATCCATGTTGGACTCTTCGCAATCTCGGCGTTTGATCCCTGGCCTCTGCTTGGGGTTGCGCTTGCGCGATTTACGTGGCACCTCAGTGTTATCATTGTAGGAACTGGTACTCATGTTACTGAAGTTGGAGGGTGAATCCTCCATCCACATACTGCAGCTCTGTTCTGACTCCAATCCACAGCCCTCATCCTGGCAGGACATCCGGCTGTTGTCCAGCAAGTCCTCGGGTGGTGGCGAGATGTACAGGACTGTGTGGCGCTTCGGCGTGGCCGGGTGCTGCTGGGCTGTGTTACTGGTTATCTGCTGCTCACTTACCCCTCGGGTACTTACCCCCACGGCCGCGGAGCAGCTCTCCACTTGCATAGCCTTGCTGTCGGTGACTGAGGTAGAGTAAATGGTAGGGCTGGAAGAGGTGGTAAAGGAGCTGCAAGCACCGCCCATGGAGGAAGAGGAGGGAGCTGAAGAAGCATCTGCGGTGTACAATTCACAAGTAAATACAGGACCCGTGGCGGGGCGTGCGCTGGCTATAGCAGTCCCAGTGAGATCAAGGTGATTTAGGAACCGATTGCTTTCCCCCAAGAAATGTTTGGAATTTGGTTCAGCTTTTGGAATGGAAGTGCTTAAAGCAACACAGCCTAGCCAATGCTTTGGAAATGTCCAAACGAGTCTTAGCACGATCCACTGTAATCAAATTTTTTTTTATGACTTAATGTTAATTCATACAAATGGCTGCGAGTAAACAGAGCTTTCATTGCCTCAGCTGGACTAATTATTGGTGTAGAAGCCATTTCGTCTAAAATAGCCCCAAAGCAAAGTGCTTATAATCCACATTCAATGCCAATTAAACAATTTATTGTTGGAAATTTTAATTTTTTTTTCTTTTTTTGAAAAAGATGGGACTGTGCTTAGCCACAAAATATTAAAATAAGTTTCTAACCTATGAAGCAGAGAACTACAGGTCATTTTTAATGCAGACACTCCCTGCTTCAGAGGCAAATCCTGGAATAAAAATATGAGAAAATAAATGAGAAAAAGAGCTGCTGATTATTTCATCATAAATGAGAAATAAAATATAAAATCAACTGGGTTGGTAGGCAAAATGGAACTGGTATCAGTCACTATGAGAGAGCTGTTGATTTTGAAGGTTCAAAACAGGGATGAAATATCTGTGTTGGAGACATGCTGATCCAAGGACTGGGAATTTCTGTCATTTGACTTGTTCAGTCACTGGGACCAATTTCTCTCAGACTTTACTGATCCCTTCCACAGAGACGGCTTGGGACAGACCTCTGAAAAATCCACATTAAACAGGAGATTTCAACACTGGGACTGCAATTTCTGCAGAGGTCCCAGAGCTCAATTTGGTTTAGAAACATGAAAATTATTACACCAAACCCCTGAAGATTTCTGGAGAACACCATAATCGTTGCCATTGAAGAATTTTAATGGACAAATCAATGGAATATGTAAGTTAAATATCCCAGGGGAAGCAGGCCATGCAAACATATGCATTTATTTCAATTAGCTGTGGCTCACTGAGGAATAACTGAATTTTATAGTCAGATTTTAGCTTCCTGTGGAGACACCCTGTTTTCTGTATTTCTGCACTGATTTCCACCCACACCTGATAAACCAGAATCACTGAAATAACCTAATTTTGAAAACAAATTGTACATTAAATATATACAAAATAATACAATATGTTTGTTTGTTCAGCTACTTACTGCTGCCATACAGGTAATCCCTATTACTAAGAGGAACATGATGTTTTCCTTTTTGCTGCTTGGGATTTTTTTAAAATCCAAAATATTACAATAGTCTCTCAAGTCTAATTAAAAGATTTAGAGACTGCTGGAGTATTCTATGCAGTTTTAACTACTTAAAAGTAACAGAATAAAGTATGTTCAGTCATGATATACACCTTTAATTAACAGTAAAACTCAGGCAACTTGCCTATACTGGGCATTACTGACAATATCAATGACTGATAATAAAGAACTTTTAAACCATTACCATTTCCTATAGTTTTCCTGTGCTAAATGAATGTAAAAGCAAACTTAAAACACTTCAGACTGTCAAATTTAGAGGTCATTACAGTTTATCAATAAACTACTCTGCCTTTCCTGAGCCTCCCAGTGAACCAGGAGCAGCTGAATGATACCAGTTCCATTTTCCAGCTTGTTCTTTGGCAAATACAGTGGCTGAAATTGGAGAATTCAGCCACTTTGCATTCCAATTTAAAGGCAAATTTCTCCTTTCTATATCATGCATTAATTCAATGCTTCTTTCAAAAACATTTATAGGATTGGCAAGAACTATTAAATCTAGATATTCATTTCAGTGACAATATTTAGGAGCTGATTTGCAGCCACTTTGAGTTGAGACAGCCCGTTGCTATTTGGGATGTTTGTTTTGGTAAAGAGGATTCTTCTCCATCCATCATTTATACCTGCAGAGAGAAGCAGGAGTGTGCCCAGGGTCCCCTGGAGCACCCGGCCGAGCTGCAGGGCTGGGGGCTGAATGCCAGGACTTGCCCAGGAAAGGCCAGTGCTGAACTCAGGGAAGAGCCCGAGGCAGCGCGGGCACGTCGGGGGCTGTGGGACAGGGACTCAGACCATGGAATCATTACACACATGGAACAGGCAGCAGGGCTTCGACTGCAGGACTCCTCCTCCAACAGATTAATATCAGATTTAGCTTTTCACATCAATCCTGGGAGTGTAAGAAAACCTTGGACACTCCAGGCTCAGCTCTGCGTGGGCCACGTACACCAAGCACTGGGCTCAGCTGGTGCTTCAGTGCATCTCCTGGCCAGGAATGCAAAACCTGCACTTTTCCCTCACTTTCCTAGGGAAAAAAATAAATATATCACTGAACCAAATGCTTTTCAGCACAAAGCTAAAAGAGCTGGTGATGGTAATGTTGTTTTAGGGTGCAGCATTGTGAAATATTATCATTATTGCTCTCCAAAACAATTCATCCTCCTTTCTTTTTCTAGAAGTTCAAAAGCACTTCTATGTATAAATATGTGTATGTGGGCTTCTATACTTTTAAAAAGTAAATAAACATTGTCCATTATAAATTGATTACATTCTCCTCCATTTACCAGAGATGCCCCTGTGTAATGATAAGATTAGATTTTGGAAATAAACCCAAATTAAACAGTAATGGCAAGAAATCATCTCTTTAGCCTTGTATAATAAATTAATGCCATTACTACCCATAAATAAGAAAGTATGATAAATATTACAGCAAATGGAATAAACTGGCTGTATTGGAACAGTCAAATACACAGATTTTAAAACTTTTGTGGGCATAAATTAGATAAATTACTAATTGTTTCAGTAACTTTTCAAGTTATGAAAATACTAAGAAACAGTGAAATCTGTGTTTTCTCAGAGGATGCAGGCCTTGAGCCAACTCATCTTCCTTTGAACTAATAAATAAACTGGGTCAATCAAATAAGAATTCACCACGTTACTGCAATGAATAAACAGTGCTTACATGGCTCCCATTTGGGTCCATTGTTTTACTCCAAAGCCAGTGACATTTGTATCTGACACCCAAAAGAGATTTCTTGGATGAACATGCTGCATTTTGGAAAAGAAGTAATTCAGTAATTTTAACTTGTGTTGCTTTACAGGGTGAGAGCATACACACACCTTCCCCAGCTTTGAGCATTCCTTTTATTTTACTTTCTTCAGACACATATTAAAGGCCATGGGCACAGGTGGCTCATGATTTGCAATTTAACAGGGCGTGCAATGACAAATACATATCTGTATTTTTAAGTGAGTAGGTACATTTTGAAATAGAAGACTGAATATACTTCATTTAACACAGTCTCAAAATCAAACTTGCTTTCAGAGCAATGACACTGAACAGAAGCCAAGAGCTTATCATGGCAAGTGTGCAGCCTCAGGAATAGAAATGAAATGTGCATCAGCATCACAAGGTGGGTTTTTTTCTCATTTTTTAAATAAAAAACAAGAGAAAAGAATATTCCACATTAGAGCAACTGTGATCACTGTTGAAACTAAACCTCCTGAAGCTCTTCACTGCCATCACTGTTACATCAAAGGGAGCTGGAAGAAGTAATTCAGATTTTGTTGCCTGTGCTACAAGTTATTCTCCCCTCAAAGAGGCAGAATTGTATCAACCAGTCCAGCACAAGGACTGAAAGTAAGGGAGCACATAGCAGAGAGTGTCCCTGTGAGCAAACCAGGGCAGGCTTTTTCTTTTCAGTACCAAAAAAAAAAAAAAAACCAAAGAAAATTTATTACCTCCTGCATTAGCAACCAAGGCAATGACATATTTTCTATATCCTATTCTCCTGTGGAGTCAAACAAGGCATTCAGCCTCTAAAAAAACGATTTGGAAAGGCAGGAGAGAGAAAAAAAAAAAACACTACTTGGCATTAAGGGAGTCTTTTTAGGTAACACCTCTGTGGAGCCAATCCTGAAATCCTTGTTCACTCTTTTCAAATACCCTTAAATACAACAAGGATTACCAAGTCCTCAAACAGAAACAGTGTCCTGATGACTTTGCTTTTTAATTGCAAAAGCAAGTCATTTCCCAGACTGAAAAGATTAAGATTATAAAGACAAATAAACTGAAGATATTTTTGGTTTCACAAGCTTTCCAGCCACCTGTGCATGGACAGCCAGGACAAGCAAAAAGTCATTAAAGAACTATTTTTTTTTCTCAGAACCTCCCCAGCATTCCAGGCTATCCTCTATGTTCTGTGCAGAAAACAAGTGTCAAAAACGAAAACTCACCCACAGGGTGAGGATTAAGTGGTGCATAAGCTTAATATGTGAAGTATAACTTTTATTAAATGTGTTAATTTATCTAACATGTCATGTCCTTGGTAAGATTTTTTTATGTTAATTGGTTTATTTGAACCCCTGGACACAGAAGAACAATTTCAGGACAGACCCAAAAGGAAACTGCAAAATTTCCACCATCAACCTTTGCATTGTCAAAGGTTTCAAAGGTAAAACCCAGAACTTACAAAGTGGCTGCAAACCTGCTTTCAACACCTCACATGCCAAACTTGGGGTTCTACATTTCTTCTTCTTGTATTACTGATGTCATGTCAAAAACTTTTCCAAAAAGTTTAGTTTCAAATCAGTATCAATCCACTATTCAGAAATAAACAAAAAAAAAATTTAAAAAAAATTAAAAAAAAAAAAAAAAAAAAAAAAAAAAAAAGACTTATGAAGAAGTCTGAAAACAAGACCGACCTATACCCTGGGTGAGATTGGATGGGTTAAGTGTCTCTGGCACTATTTGTCTTCACTATTGACAGACACTGTCACACAACCCACCACTCGATGCCTGTCTCTGAATGGCGAAGCTAGAATGCAAGTTAAGTGTATTAATAGAGAAAAAAACTAGCATCCCAGCAAATATCATAAAGCAATCCAATTCACCAGTTATTAAACACACTCAGATTCAAGATAGGTAGGTTAATTTAATTTACATTAAGCCCAACAGTGTAAATTCCCCTTTACATTCCCATGCTGACCCAAGCAGTGTATTATTATACTTTGGGTAAATACATCAATCAATGGTTTTGTTATGACTCCCATTATTCAATTAACACTCAAGTTTAGGTATCTAAGGAGGACTTTGGTTAGTGGCTCACACACACCAATTCCATGGATCTCAGATCCTTCCCACTCAGTGTAAAGGCTGATTCCAAGCAAGCAGAACTCTGGGACCCACAGCCGCTCTCTCCAAGCCCTTCCTGCCACCCCTCAGCACCTCCCCAGCTCCCTGCAGGAGACATTAGGATCAGTGGATCTGGCCAAGAACACCTCAATTCAAGAAATAGTCTGTTCTATCTTTTACATATAGGGGTGGGGTTTTCCTAAGAAGTCAAGAACTGCTCTTGGCCTTCACGATGCTGCTACAGAAGGAGGTGCCCAAGCAGTGGCACAACAGGATTGCTCTTGCCCCTCATGGCCTTGGTTTTCCATTATTCCTTATGGAACAGGGAATTCTCCTGTCACAAAGTAGTTCTCAAGTCTTTCTGATCTAATAACAGCAGCCATTTAATGCAAGAAATTGCTGTAAGAAAAAAAACTCACTGAATGATGAAAGTTTGTTTGATTGAGCAGTTCTAGAAAATTTGGTGTACTGACTGTATGAAATCCATGAAGACTGAAAATAAATTAAATTTAGAAAAAAGATGTGAACTAGACGTGAAACTCATGAAGACTGAAAGCATACAATTTAGGGAAAAAAGATATGAACTAGACATGAACACCAATATAAATGTGGAATTCTAAGGAAGCTCATGGAGCAGGAAGGCCCTCAACACACACACACTACTCTATACAACTGGAATATTCCAACTCAATTTAGAGAGAACACACCTAAAATGTTTACATTAAATGGAAACAGTAAGAAAAATCTTTATCTCTGGCACTTCCCAGCAATGCTGTCTGATCAGAAGACCCTCTGGAATGATCAAGGAACCTCTCCAAGCTAAGCTGACCCTCATCACAACCTGGGCTCTGCCATGGCTCCTTTGGGACACGAACTTCCAGGAGAAACACTTTCACCCATGTACAGCAGCAGGAGGGTGAGTTCTGAATGAGCCTTAGGGTCTGCTTGAAGTTCATGGTGTGAGAAAGAAGTATCTGACTCGTGACTGCAGCAAGCAGGCTGCAGACAGAAATCCCCGGAAGACATCCTCCTGGAAATGACAGGAAGGCACTTCCAACTGGGAGGGCGGTGGGAAGAGGAAGGGAAAAGTCTACAAAGAAATGGAAGTTTTTACAGGCATCGGAGACCAACTACAAAGAATCTTTTTTTTCTGCTCATTTGTTTACAACGTGCAATCGTAAGCCCAGGATAAGAGAACTGGGGACAGCACTGAGATCCCCTTTGAAATGCCTGGTAATTATTTCTGTATCAACAGGAAAAACTGACTAATGACACCAGGAAGGATGATAACTGAACAAAATATTTTCAGTAAAAATAAAAATTAAGAAGCCTGAGAAACCACTCAGGGAAAACTAAACCAAAACAAACCCATCTCCATTTTGAGGCCTCATTAGAATCTTCCATTGCAGAAGGATGAAAAAGCCTTATTTTGGCAGCAGCAAACATGACCCCTTAGCACCCAGTCTCTACTCTACAGGCAATGCAGGTATCTTTATCCATGCCTCTAAAGCAGCAATTCCAAATCAAAGCCTTATTTTCATAACTAAAATGACCAAAGATGCTTATGGCAACATTTCAGTTACAATTCCAATCAAAAAAAGCCAAATAATATCTGTTTGGACAAGTAGATTGTCCCTTTAATTAAAAATAAGTATAAAAAGAAGCATAAAATTGATCACAAAAAGATTAAAGTTTCATCATTTACCTACTATTTTCCTAGGATGTAATCACAGGTGCTTGGGAGCCAGAAGACTTTATTACATGACAGATTTACTGTATCCCAGTATGGAAAATGCAAAATAAGAGATCAGTTAATACATTTCAGTAGCACAAAACCTGCTCCCTTTCTGCTGCAGCAAGAACACCACCCTGGAGAATTCCACTGGAGACTAAGAACTGGAAACTGGACAGCAATACAAAAAATATGGAAATATATATATATATATAT
>WBNO01018671.1:36095-55836 GCA_013400575.1 Peucedramus taeniatus
TATATATATATATTTGCCTCTGTGGGAAATGGAAAGCAGCTTGAGAGATCATCAACAAGATGAAGCATCTCATTCCAAGTTTTGCTGCAGGAAGAACAAGGGATGGTGAGAAGGGAAGTGAGTTTCTGGAACAGCTCACTGGGGTTCAGAAGGGTTGAGCATTCCTGGCACTGGAGATAAAAGATGAAAAAGCAACACTCATTTAAAGAATATGATCGAAAACACTCCTGATGTAGGAGATAGACAAGAACCATGTGCTACCTACAAGCTGGAAAGTCACCTTTGAGAAAGGACTTAAACTGGCAGAAGCAATTTTAAGCAGTTCAAGGTGTCTTGATCAATACCAAAAACCTGTTCAGGCTTTTAGAACCAGCTGAGGAGAGACTCAAGCATCGCTCGTCACTACCGGAGCTCACAAACAGCGTGCGGGAGCACTGGGAAAGCTTCAGGCACATTTATTTCATGTAAAATCTCCAGGCAGAGCACACAATGACATTTCTCAGCATGACACCCTCATGCATTTCCAGAGTCTGGAGATGATTCATATTTAATGTGTTTATGGTGCTGCACCAGGCAAAAATCCTCCTTTTCCTGTCCCCTGAACAAAGACACTGGAATTCAAGTAACAAGCACAGAGAACAGCTTCCAGGGGTAAAAACAGATTTGTTCCTTCCCTCTTGTTTTCCAGAAGAACTACAGAATTAGAAGCTTGAGACAGCAGCTCAAAATCCCAGAGTTCTATGAAATCACATTGTCTGATATTCAGAGAGTGGGTAATGTCTCTTTTGTCTGGATTTATGAATAGGAGATACACATTTCTTAACAAATTAATGAAAATCCAATCAGCAACATTCCATTTTCATACTCTTACAACTGTTCTGTAAATCACAAAACAAATTCCCAAATGGAAGAAGAACTAGAAGTCTGTCACTGTGAGGTCATCACTGCTAAAACCAGCCTATCCTGTTCCTCCAAAAAAACCAGGAGTTAACTGCAGCAGTATTTCCAGCCTACAGTATGATTTATATGGGACAAAACCCCACAGCAAGATGACAAAAAAAACTCGAGTAAGCTGAATTTCAGCCAGATATTGCCTTACTCTGCATTTCAGGAAGCAGAGAACAAGCTGTGTGAACTACCAGAGGAGTAGGAAAAAGCTCTGAACACTTTGGATCAATCCCTGTCACGGAATCCTCTCATTATCCAGAGTAATCAGATCTGCAGGGGAATTCTACATGGTGTGGCTAGCTGTTCAAATTAGCCCTTCCTTTTAAAAACAAGAGTAAATGAGATTACCTACAGCCTTATGCAGACTGAGCTATCATTTCCCTCTCATTCCTAAAAAAGGAGGTTTTAAGGCAAGTAAGACCAGACCAAAGAAAAAAGAAAGAAAAAGAAAAGAAAAAGAAAAACTTACACAAAACAAGGGAAAAATTTCAGAAACAGAACAAGAGGTTGCCAGTCCTTCCTCCTTACCCTGCTCCTGTACAGTGTCAGCTCCCCAAAAATCTGCCTACAGTCTGCTATTAAACATTTGATGTATGCAAATGACAGTCAATCTTAATCTTTTGAAATATAAGTGTAAAATGTATGTTTGGTTCCCTGTATAAGCATCTGGTTTTTACAAAGCCCAGGATAATTTTTCTGTGAAGAAACCCCAGCCAGATCTCTCCTTACTACTCAAGGCAGGGTAACAGACTGAAAGTGTGGTGGCAACTTCTCAAAGATGCTGCAGAAATCCCCCAACAATTAAAGAAAATAGTAATCCACCCTTTTCTCTACCAAGGGGGCACAGCTACAGGAAGAACACAGAACGTGCCACGTTCAAACCAGCAATGGAAACAAAATGGGTCTTTGCTCCTCTGGGCTTTTGTCTTGTTGAGTGGGGCAGTTCAAACAGAACTTTTAACAACTGTCACTCCAGGCCTTTGTCCCCAGTCCCTCTCCAGGTCTCCTGGAGCCCCTCTAGGCACTGGAAGAGCTCTAAGGTCACCCTGGACTCTTCTCTTCTCCACACTGAACAATCCCAGCTCTCAACTTGGAATCAGCTGAGTCTTTGTGACCCTCTGTGGTCTCTGACATTGAAGAGTGTTGACAGGTGAATGATCAGGTCTTCTTTCAGTTTTAACAAGAAGCCTCAACATTAATTTTTAAAGTTTTTCATTCCAGAAACTCGTGCTGCAGTTTAACCCAAACACACCTAATGAATGCATCTCAGGCTTTTTAAAGGATCTGGACTGGCTGTTGGCAGATGCCAAATACCTGGAGGCAACAGACTTTTAGTTCCATTCAAGTTTAAGTCTTTTCTGTTAGGTACAGAATTAATTAGCAGTTCAGGCCTGTCTGTGGATTTAGAGTGTAACAGGGTTTGTGGGTTGCTTTTGTTCAGTTGTTTTGAGGATAAAAGTTTCTACAAGATTTGGTTGCTGTTGTCCATGAACCAAACCCATCATTAAGCACCTTGATTTTAGAAATAGATGCCCAAATTATTTTTTTAGTAAGTGATATAAAAACATCAAATTCTTTTGATATAATAAAAACATCAAATTCAATCAATGACCAAGTTCCACTGTGCACAGTTAAATCCACAGGTTCTCAGGAGAGGTCTGGCAAAACATGAATGGTGAGCAGTGCTGTAAAGTTTCTCTGACAAACCTACAATCACTTCAGGTTCTGATCAGGATTCTGGGACCATGCAAATCTGAGAAACATTCTCACACAAACATTTAATACATATGAACTTGGAGAGAGAGAAAAAGGAATAATGCAGCTATCTGAATCCTTACCCTATAGACATTTTTTTCTCAAGCAAAAATTGAATGCCAATTAGGAAAGTGGAACATGACCTTGTAAGAAATATGGGGATCAAATTATGGAAAAAAACCCTTATCCAGTAAAGAGAGACACACCTATAATGGGCAAAAAGATCTTTTTTCCTCACTGCACAGATGTGTACTAATATATACAAGTTATTGACAGGAATCCCAGGTGCAAGCCAGCACTGAGGCTAATCTCCCAAATCAAAGCTTTGCCTTTAGATCCTCACTTTTTTATGTTTAATGAAGATCAGTGAGAGTCTTTAAAGTCTAGAATATGGCTGGGAATAAGAAAAGGATGCAGATTAAAAGGTCATGCCTCTTTTTTATATGTTGTCAATTAGAAAAATAACTGCACTGGTCATTTACAGAGTTCCAGCTGATAGACATTCTATTCTCACATATTTGAGGATTCTTTACCACATCACACTAGAGATGTGTGTGAAAGGAGTTTAAATACTACACTACCTCAGGCCCCAATGGGAAACATGACCTTTTCTTCCTCTTCACATTTTGGTAAAAGCTTCATGGCCCAAAATGTCATCTCCCATTCCATTTTTATCCTAACTAGAATCCACTGGTTTACAGTCAGTCAGCATTCCGCCTTAGTTCCAAACAGGGATTTATTCCCTTGGAAGACAGAGTGCATTCTAGGAGTTAATTGCCTGTGTGGCATAACAGAATAGAGGAAGAGCTAATTTATTTCTTATGGAGATGCATATATGAAACACAGCAGCCATTACCATAAAATACCTGACGCTTTTGATCACCCAGCTGAATTACACCACCTACATTCTCCTAGAATGAACTCTGTTACTTCTCCACAAGCTCTTTTTTACACTCAGAACTTTGCCAGCACTGTTCATGTTGGCCAGAACGTCACAAACCTTAAGAAAACACCAGAATAAAGGAGAGTCCTTACCAGCAGCAACTACAGCTGGAGGCGGCGAACCGGCCTCACCACCGCTTGTTTGGCTCATGGATGCTATGGATGTTTCTCTGGAAGGTGGTAACTGCAGCTCCTTTGGGAGAAGGTCATAGACAGATTCTGTGGAACAAAAAGAACTCAATCAAAAAGTCACCCGTGTCCTACACGAGAAAAGAAATAATGTTTTTGCCTGGAAGATATGAACTATAACCCAACCCTTTCAGAACCTTTGGGAAAAGTTACAGTAAGTGCTTGGAAATAACAGCATGGAGAAAAGTTATTTCAGAAAACAAACAAACATTAAGATACACATTCTGAAGACTGAAACAAAGGACACAAACTTGTTCAAACAAAGAAATAATTCATGAACTTCCAGAGACGCTGTTCTCATCCAGAACGAAGGGCTGAGGGCACCACATCACGTGAGAATCTGAGACAAACCTGTTTTCAGAATTCCAACTGTGCAACTGACTTCCTAAGGAAAAAAAGCCTAATTTAGCACCCTCACCCTAACAACATCCTATGGAGTCTCAGAATCACAGACTGGATTTGGGTGGGAAGGGACCTTGAAGCTCATCCAGTCCCACCCCCTGCCATGGCAGGGACACCTTCTGCTACCCCAGGCTGCTCCAAGCCCTGTCCAACCTGGCCTTGGACACTGCCAGGGATCCAGGGGCAGCCACAGCTGCTGTGGGCACCCTGTGCCAGGGCCTCAACACCCTCACAGCCAGGAACTCCTTCCTAATATCCCATCTAACCCTGCTCTCTGGCAGTGGGAAGCCATTCCCTGTGTCCTGGCACTCCATGCCTTGTCCCAAGTCCCTCTCCAGCTCTCCCAGAGCCCCTTTAGATGCTGGAAGGCGTTCTAAGACCCCCCTGGAGCCTTCTCATCTCCAGGTGAACACCCCCAGCTCTCCCAGCCTGGCTCCAGAGCCAAGGGGCTCCAGCCCTTGGATCAATGACCTCCTCAGGGCTTGCTCCAACAGCTCCATGTCTCCCCTGTGCTGTATTAATCCCGTGGGTCTGATCTCTCTTGCTCCTTGTGTCTTACCCAGGACACCTCCTAAGGTTCCCTCCTAAGAGCTTGCTCCATCCTCTGGTAGCCACAGCTCCCAAGTTAATCCCAGCCTCCTGTACACCTGCAGCCTTAGGTGTGCTCACCAGGTGTTTCAGGATAGGGGCTGGGTGTTGTATTTTACACCAGACCACATTTCAAGTAACTTGGTCTTTATCAATGAAGCATGAAATTAAAGATTTGCTCTTACTGGTCTTGTGATCTTTGGGAATGTGCTTCAATTCTAATGCTGGCTTTTCCTTCCCTCCCTCTTTATCATATTGTTGGAATTATTCACAAAGATTAGAATCGTGCTGCTTGTGGATTACTGCAAAAATCATGTGCTCCCTGAGAAAAAATTATCCTGTGGGAGTCTTGGATGTAAGCATACCTCTAAAGAAAAAGGCTTGACAGAACCTTCATCACACTGGAGAGTCAAAAATAAATTTCCTTAACAAAAAAATCCCCAAGAACCAGCCCAAAGAGACAAGCTCTCAATTACCCAAGAACTTGGGGTTTGGAAAGGAGCTTTAGTAGTCAACTCTGAATATATTATGAGTCATGACAGATGATGATGATGACAATTCACTCCTCTCAGAGAATTTCTAGAGGAGAAAGGAATAGAACTGTGTGTATACATTCCACTTACACATTAAATACAATGTTCTACAGTTACTTGCAGACACACATTGTTGCAATCCCTCACTTTGGAGCCCCTCACTAAACATTTTGAGTAGCAGCATCCCTGAATGTCTGCCTGTGATTTTCCTGTCCTGCTACAGGTAGAAGTGCCAGTGCCAGCTGGAGTAAAGGCTGGTGCTCATTTACAAGGGCTTGTACAAACTGCTGCACTCATCTCAGAGGCAAAGCAAATGCAGCTGCTCCTTGCAGTACAACAGGAGCAAAAGTGAGAACGAGTGCTACCTTCCAATCCCTTCTGTCAATCTATGAACTCATGGCAGAAGCTGATGGTCAAACCCAAGCTTTCAGAAGAAAAATGACTCTCCTGGCTTTTCTCACATCAGATGCAGCTTCACAGTCCAAAACACATCATTAGTGAACTGCAGTTCAACACTTTCCAGAGGAACCCAAGTGCCTGGGTACCTTTAAGAACTCTTGCTGCCACAAACCTACTCCACACACATCAGACTTCAAATGAAACTTTGTGTTTTCACCTAAACACAGGCCAATGTTTATATATGCTGAACTATAAATAGCATTAAAGCAAAAACTGACAAATTCCAGAAACATGAGAGTTGTTGCAAGGAAACTAATTCTTCCCCAGAGGATACAGCTCCCCCCATGCCTCACGCTGTCCTAAGAGCTGAAGCTACTGCTCAGCCCCTCTCCATCACCACGTTTTACACGTGTGTGCACTCACCAATACTGAGAACATTAAATTTCCTGCTAGAATTTTACGTTGATTCATGCAGAAAACACCCACTAAAGGCAAAGGCTGCTGCAGAAATGCAGTATTACATTTGGAGGCAAAAATAGCATTTCAGCACCATTACGTATTTCTACACAATTAGCAAGAAAAAAATGTGTAGACAGAATTCCTGCTTCCAGCAGCCAGCACTGAATCAATGAGGAAGTTTAAGCTGTCTGACAGCACTAAGTGTCCTGTAATTTATTGCTGATTTCAACTCCTTTGACAAATACATTGGTTGAGCCCAAGTTTCTAGGGCTTTTTTCCTAGAAGTAGCTCCATTTATACCCAACATCTAAACACATTTTCTCTGTCCCTACAGGAAGCAAGGAACATGTGTTTCAAGATTAGTGTTATAATGAAATATAAACAAGATAACACACAAACAAGATAACCAAACACTAGTGATCAGCCAGAAGTCCCACACACTCATTTCCCGACACAAATCCTCACCTGCATAAAGTTAATCAGTTATTAGACATTATCTACAGTAAACTTCCAAATCTCTTATCTTGCCCCAAAATATCTCGCCTAGACAAGCCCAGCTTCACAAATTCTCCTCCCAAAACCAAGGACACACAGGGACAGGCAGATTTACAAAAAGTATTTTAAGTGTCAAATTTCTTCAACTGCCCTTTATCCGATTATCCTGCCCTTATAATCTCTCATCTGAGATCAGCTGCTTGGAACTTTGATCTTCCTGCCAGTTGTACCGACAGTCCAGAAAATTCTATTTCACATGGTTATATGGACCAGAACCACACCAAACATGGGATCAGGATCCAACAACACAGCACTTGCTATCAGGAAAGAGAAGATTTTGTTGTGTATTACTTGAACCTGCACACAACATTCTGAATTTATATATTAGTAAAAAAAAATTAAGAAATTCAGGAAGGAACTTTTCTCTGTGAAGGTGGGGAGGCCCTGGCACAGGGTGCCCAGAGCAGCTGTGGCTGCCCCATCCCTGGAAGTGCCCAAGGCCAGGGTGGATGGGGCTTGGAGCACCCTGGGACAGTGAAAGGAGTCCCTGCCCATGGCAGGGGATGGGACTGGATGAGCTTCAAGGTCCCTTTCAACCCAAACTATTCCAGGATTTCCAGGCCCAGCCTTGAGGAGGTTGCTGGAATCCAGCTCCAGCTCTCCCCCAGCTCACAGACTGTGACTGTCCCACCACTGAGACCTGCTCCTGGGAATTCACCCCCTGTAATGCCAGGGGCTCCTCCAGCAGCATCCCTTCCATCCCCACCCCTGGACTAACAGGTGATGACAGGTTTCCTGCTCCACGGAAATCATGGGGAGAGCAAGATCATCACATGGGAGAAGATGAGAACCACCCGAATTATCAGCACTAGCAGCAGAGATGGGGCATTTTCCACTTGCTGCTGACATTTTTTTGCCCTTAAGGAAAGGTACATCCTGGAAATCCCTTACCACTTCCATGACCTCATGAACAGCAGCCAAGTTAATCCCTGTCTTTAATAAGCTCCCTGCACTGAATGGCTGCCCATTTGATCCCCACTGATACTCCTCTCCTCAGCATGGTTTAATACCCGCACAGATTTGGCTGCTTCTTCCAAAGCCATTTCCTTGCTGCAGCACATGACAGTCACACCAGAGATTAGACAAAACCTTGGTGTCCTCCTCTAATCAGCTGGCAGCATCGGAGCAGAAATCTCTTCTAATGATGTTCACTAAGCTGATCAAAAAAACAAGCAAGCAAACAGGCCAAGAGAGTTGTTTATATGGAACTGAGATTAAAAAACAATTAGAAATCATGAAGCAGCAAGTAGCCTCTGCTACACGGGGGAGGTCAATGAAGTAAAGTGAGCACACGTGCTCAGCAAATTAAAGAAACTATAAAGGAAAAATAACAGTGTCCATATTCCACCTCACCCCCGCTAGAGACACAAATTCCATTTCAGAGCACGCGCACACATACAAAGGTTCTATGATGTTAATGTAAGACACAGTTTTGGGCTAAACCTGGCTTACCAAGGCTCCAAATGTCAGACTGTCACTCCTCACTCCAAAGGCCACTGCATTTTAATAAAACAATACATGTGATTTAACATATTTCAGAAACCTCTGTGGGTAAAGGATGCTAAAACCAGAATCTACTCTAGGTCTAAAAAATCCAGTCTCTGCCAGAAGACCTTGTGGTTGGTTTATCTGCTTATCCTGAAGTTCAGTTCTACTCAGAATTTCAGTGTCCATAACCACCACAGCTTAGTGGTTGAGCTTACTGGAGGCCACTGATACCACCACAGTATCTTAGTTCACAGAGAGTTTTTAGAGAATTATGAAGGAATGGGGGAGCTCTAAATATTCAAAATCTAATCAAAGCTTCACTTTGTTAAAGGACATTCGTATCACATGGCCCTCAGGGATTTTTCTGTACACAAAAGCTTGGGTGTGGGAAGACTTTGAAGCAGATTATTTTGCCCATCAGGAAGAGCCTGTAAGAGCCAGCTGAGGAACCCTCCGGCTCTTCACCCCCAGATAAACAGGTTTTCCTGCAGACCCCACAAACAGCATTGACTGAGTAAGTTTGGTTATTAAAACACAGAATTCAGAGAATCACAGAATCCTGGAATGGTTTGGGTGGGAAGAGACCTTAATGCACATCTCACTAAACCCCCAGCCATGGGCATGGACACGTTCTGCTGTCCCAGGTTGCTCCAAGGCCTGTCCAGGGATCCAGGGCCTCACCTTCCTCACAGGGAAGAATTTCTTCCCCAGACCCCAACAGAATTCAGGATACATTTCAGAAAACTTGGGCCACCCCACTAGAGAGAGTTCACATCTCACAGCATGACTGCTCTCCCTTCCTCAAGGCTAAACCAGGAGAAGCAACTTCAGGACTCACTGGAGTAACTCCTGCAGTGGAAATACAACAGTTCAGTACCCTTTAGGATTTGAGTAAGCAGACAAAACTGTTCCTCCAGCTGCTTTGAGACAGCACACCCATAGCCCCTGACAGGGAATGACAGGGAATCTGTCCCCAGCCCATGGAATGGTTTAGGCATTGAGATGGCAATGCTGATAACACAGCTGGCACAGGGACCTGGCACAGGGACCCGGCACAGGGACTGCATGGATGGAAGCCAAAGAAGGATAACAAGGATTCAGTAAGAAGCTCAACAGAGGAAGCTCTGAAAGTCTGAGAAAGGAAACTAGGAGAGAGACAGAGCTCAGTGCATAAACCAGAACAGAAACAGACTGAGACAGGCACAGCCCAGACAGATCAGTGACCACTAAAGCACTTCCTACTTCAGTGCCGAGGGTTTGTTGTTGTTGTTGAGGTTTGGGCTTTTTCCTTTTTTTTTTTTGTTTGGTTGGTTTCTGAGTAGTCCTTAGGTGAGCCAAACTCTCACTTGCAGAAGTGAGAATCACCCATGACAACTGCAGGCCATGGCAGCCCTGCTTAAGGGACAGCAGAGATTTTTATAATATAAAGTTACAAGAAAAAATAATTGGAAGATGGAAAGAACACACAACACCGAGACCAAGTGTTAACACAGCACTACCAAGTCCCACTGAACCACAGAGACACAGATTTGGATGGGATACTAGGAGAAAATTCTTCCCTGTGAGGGTGGTGAGGCCCTGGCACAGGGTGCCCACAGCAGCTGTGGCTGCCCCATCCTTGCAAGTGTCCAGGGCCAGGTTGGACAGGGCTTGGAGCAACCTGGGACAGCAGAAGGGGTCCCTGCCCACAGCAGGGAGTGGAACAGGATGAGCTTTAAGGTCCCTTCCCACCCAAACCATCCTAGGATTCCATGACACTTGTGACATTCTGTGACATAACTGCATGGCAAAAGCCAGAGAGCAAGAAGCAGCCCATAAGCAGTGAGGCTGAGCAGGAGGGGGAGAACAGACACTACATAACAGTCTTGATGCAGACACCCTAAAACATTTTACAGTTACTCATCTAATCACTCCTATTTTTGCAAGAGTTGAAGCTGAGTTCTAGTAAGATCATAATTCACAAGGTTCCCAGTCCTGTCTTACCCCAGTGCCAAATCCACCAGGTTACACTTACAAAACATCGCTTTCATCTCGTATTTTTGAGTATGCCTCAATACAATTCAACAAAGAACTCCATAAAAATTGAGCATGCAACCTAAAATACGTAAAGACTAATTATCACATTCTTCCTAATTGCCCAACGCTGCCCGTGGATTTCCACACAGCTGTCAGATGCAGGCCTGTCACCAGACACTTGCCATGCTGTTCTGACAGAGGAAACCAACTGCAGAGCACTGCTGCCTCTGTGCCACCCTCGGCGTATCCGTGATGGTGGGGCAGGGAAAGACTGGAAGCAGGTCTTCCCGCCAGCACTCCTGTTATTGTCAGCCCTGGCAGGGCTAGATTGCTGCTACAGCAACAGTGGCAGGTTTTCAAAGAAACTGCAGTGTATACAAGGATGTTTTACACAGCCAAACAGAAAATCTTCCTTCCAGTTCCCCCTGGCTTCAGACAAAAGCAGCAAACCCTAAACCAACAGGCTTCACGCGCGTGGAGGCAAAGGCAGATGCATGGTGCTGCCTGTGCTAGAAAACTTCAGGATTAAAAAGCTGCTGTTGGTGCAGCTCCACTCTGAAGAATCCCCAGGGGATCCGAGTGCTCCGTGCTGATGACGTAGCACTGGGCACTAAAATTCAAATCTTGCCTGCAAATGCTGCTGCTCCCTGAAATGCACATTCTAGTGTGTTACTGAAGGACAGAGAGGAGTTTTCTGAAAGGCTGCTGTTTTAGAGAAAGATGACCAGTAATATATTATTAATGATAGATGACCAGTAATATATTTTTAATTATTAAAGTCATTAACATTTGATCACAACTCTAATATCACAGAATCCCAGGCTGGTTTGGGTGGGAAGTGACTTTAAAGCCCATCTCATTCCAACCTCCTGTCATGGACATGGACATCTTCCACTAGTCCAGGCTATTTCAAGTCCCATCCAACCCAGCCTTGAACATTTCCACAATATCATTACTTCTTGTACTTATAAATAAAAATTTAAGCTAAAAGTTGTTTCTTGTATTTTTCTAAAGGACAAGTGTTACTACCAAAAATGGCACTATTAAATAGGTAATTTTGCAAGCAATTCATAACCAGCTCCTGCACTATATCCCACCAACCTTCAGAAAAGTTGCTAATCTCAATATTCAGGATTCTGCATAGTGGGGTAGAGTTGAGAAATTAATCCTTTTAAAGTTGAATTTCAACAACTGACAAAGGCATGTGTTAGCTGAATTCTATTTATGGCATTCATCCAAATATCAAATAAAGCTTTCCTGGCTGTGTTTCAGTCATCCCCATTCACAGCTCAAAGAGGACTTTTATAAATGTAGACAGGCAGTATAAATCCTGGATCTTGTTTGCATCCAATTTTACACATCTCAGAATGAGAGAACAACATTATTTAGGAATTGTCACTTCAAGGAACGGACCAGTAATGACTTATGAGACATCTATCCTATGCAGTTGTAAACTCCAGACAAAAATCAAAGAACATAAAAATACTCCTAAAATACCACTGTGGACAAGGCAGAGCAGCAGGCAGGCTGACAGAGCAGTAGGTACATGAACACAGAATTGTGGAATCACAGGATCCCAGACTGGCTGAACTTGGAAGGACCTTAAAGCTCACCTCATTCCACCCCCTGCCACGGGCAGGGACACCTCCCACTAGACCAGGCTGCTCCAAGCCCCTTCCAACCTGGCCTTGAAATGTTTAAAGAAACCCAAATACCAAGCGATCAAAGAACATCAGTAATAGCTATTTATCAACCCCTTTAAAACACCTGTGTTGTTTCAAAAATCAAAGTTCACCAGAAACAGAGGTAATCAGGCAGTTCCTTAGGTACAATGCACCACCCAAATTCAGGGACACACAGAATCCACCTGACCCACAGTCTACTGTTGTCTTACAACATTTCTCTGCCAGTGCAGGTTTGCACCATTTTTTCTGATGGGGTTATTTTTGTCATCTCTTACATTTGCTGTGAGCAAGAAAAGCAGCAGCAGCAATGAAAGACACAAGATTCTTTATTTTGAGGCTGTACCACAATATGTAAGGGGAAGAACAAAAGGCATTCTGACAGACTTCCAACACACTGTGGCCACCTCTTGGGTTCAGTATTTCATTACAAACCTGGATGTACAGGCTGTGCTCCTGAGACCTGACCTGTCCTAGTAACTCTCAACACGACATTCAGCATCTCCAGCCCACTAAGGGCCTCCCTGCCTTTAGTCCCATTAACAGGAATGTTCTTTCATCATCACCAAAACTGAGAAATGCTTGTGCTTCCTACCATCACTTTGCTTTCTACTGCTAACTCAACTGTTTGATGATAAACACTGTTCTTCAGACCACAGGTGATGTTCAATACAGAGCACTCCTGGCACAGCTACGCAGAGCTCTGGGGAGAGTCTGACACCTCTCATGCTTCGAAGGGACCGACCGAGCAGGGACAAAACCTGCAACAACTACTGCACCTGGAAGGGATTCCTCAGGGAAATAAAGATGGAGAAGGCTCGGGGGGATCTTATCCATGTGTGAAAATTCCTGATGGGAGGCAATGAGAGGCTCCTCTCAGCAGTACCCCATGACAGGACAAGAGGCAATGGGCACCAATTAAAACACATTAAATTCCATCTGAATTATCTTATCCATGAAGACAGCCAAGCACTGGCTCAGGTTGCCCAGGATGGTTGTGGAGTCTCTGTGAGGACAGTGAGACCCTGCTGGGCATGGTCCCAGCACCCACTCCAGCACTGATTCCATGATCTCCAGAGGTCCCTGCCAGCCCCAAGGGCTGAGACTGAAAGCTGGCACTGCTTCCACAAGACTCACCCAGATCCTCTCCCACCATCAGAACATCTGACTGTTTTCAGAACTTTAACCTAAATCAGACTCCTGGGCTCTGCATCATTTACTTGTGAGATAAAACCAAGACTATTAGAAACTGTAATTATAAATTCCTCAGTAAATCTGCTTTAGTAGGGATACACATTCCAAGGAAAGCTGCCTTTTTTCCTCCCTAAGAAACAAAACATACTCAAGTATTAGCAGGAGACCTCTTCATTCCTAAACTGAAAACAGAGTAAACTTTAAATGAACTACAAGTCTTTCTTCACCACATATACAACCAGACTGTGGGATTTCTTGCTGAGTCCAAAAACAAATCAAGAGTCAAAAAAGAACTGAGTTAAAATCTAGATACTCCTTTTCTGCCCCAAATAGTAAGGATTTACACATCTCCACGCTACAGGATCCTCACTGCAAAGGCAGAAAACTGTCAGTCAACAGAAGCTCTGAGCTCTGCAGCTGATTATTCCCCAATCACCCCATGGTGCTCCTATCCAAACTCACTGACTCTTCTGCTGAGTGAATCCATACGCACAAAAAACATCAGCCCTCCACACAATGAGGGACTGAAACAACTGGAGGTAGTGTCAGTTTTTCTGAACGGGAATGGAAACGCCAACATTCGGAAACTTTTTAGGACCATCTTTAAACCTTTCTCTTCTGTATCTTCACCCTGTCTGGGCATTGACAGGAACCACTGTCCATCTTCCCTCTGTCTGCCAAACCTCCCAACTTTCACCACAACTCAGCCTGCTTCTAGGGTCAAAACCTTGTGTTTCTTCAGCACATCACATCAGTTTCATAAACTTTGTAAGGCGACACCAAAGCCTTTCTAGTTATTTACAAAGCAACCATAAAACCTTTCCAAATGCTGAAGGCACAAGTGATGGTGGGGAATGAAGAACAATTACAGAGTGTATTTATGAAAACAATGACAACATTCCTCAGTCTAGGTAAGTGATACTCACTTCACAGATGCCTCAGAGCTATACAATATAGTCAAATAAGGTACCTGAAGTTGGACATTTACATTTCAAACACTGCTGAAGCACTGCTTGCTTTGCAAACAGCAGTTACTGGAGATTTTACTGCCTGTCCATTAGCACTTGCTATTACTACACGGTTCCATGCTGGATCTGAGAGTTTGTTTCAGTCAGTTCCTAAAACAATTGCCAATGACAAACTGGCCTGACTGTTCAGCCTCACCAGTTTACTCTCTACATACCCACCGAGATAACACACGTGGTAACTGCAGAGACATGACCACTTCACCTGCACTTTGGCCACTCACCAACTCCTGCTGGCATTCACCAGCACTTCTACACTTCAAAAGTAGTTCAGGCCGTTGCCTTTTTGTATGAAACGAAGTATTATTTCTCTTTCACTTTCACCATCCCTGGAGGTTTTCAAGGAATGGACTGCACATTGGCAATGAGCGCTCTTCTCTGGTCAGCAAGGTGGGGATCACTCAAAAGGTGAACTCAACCTTAGAGGTCTTTTCCAAGTTAAATGATTCTGTGAAATAAATTTTATATAAAACTACATAACCTGTGTACCAGCACAGAAATCAGATCAAGGCTCCAGGATGCCAATCATTTTTAGTTACAGATACCAAAAGGTAACCGTGCTGCTGAAAATGTATAAATAAAAGTCAGATGCTTCATTCAAAAAATGAAAAATCTTAACCTACAACCTCAGAAATGCATGATGAGAAAATTCTATTTCTTGACAACACTAATATGTAGTACAGAATCACGGAACCATGGAATGGTTTGGGTTGGAAGGGACCTAAAGTTCATCTCATTCCACCTCCTGCCATGGGCAGGGACACCTTCCAATAGACCAGGTTGTTCCAAGCCTTATCCAACCTGGCCTTGGACACTTCAAGGGACAAAAGAATTGGACAATGTATAGAGATTCTCTAACAGAAAAAACTACAACTTTCAGAGAAGGACAAAGTATCCAAAACAAGTAAAACTGACAATCAAAAACTCCAACTAGCCTTAGAAACAAAGAGCCACACATTTCTTCATGGAAAGGGCTGCCCTGCCTGTCCAGGTCTCAGCACAAGAGTACAGGCACAGCAAATGGTACAGAAGGGACAACGCAAGGAGCATTTCTTTCCATGGCAGAGCCAGTCCAGCAGTTTTAGCTCATCTGCTCCCACCTCCACCACTCAATCCCAGGGCTCCAGAGCCCCCCTTTCCTGCCGTGACACCACTCCTTGTGCAGCTGCACAGTAACTAGACCAGGAAGCAGAACAATGTGAGAAAATCCGATCAGAAGTACAATATCCCCATTCTAGATCAGTTTCCCAATCCCATTCATCTCCCAGCCACAAACAACAATTGTGCTGGCACGATTCAGAGCACAGCCCATGGGTGAGAACAGACGGTGAGGAAAAGGGGCTGTTCAGACAGCTCTGCCACCGGAATATTCAAATTACACCCTGGAAAGCTGTGAATTCAAAGTCCTCCCCCTACCCCCAGCACCACACAATCATCTTGCAGCAACACATTCCAGAGTTTTGTTTTGAAAGTCAATAAAGGAGGAAGATTCCAAGGAGGAAAGGACATTTACGAGGCTGACGCACAAGTTAAAGAACTTCAGTTGAATCCATTTTGGTTAAGTCAGAATGTCCTGGGGGCAGCTGGAAGAGCTGCAAGAGGTGGATGTAGGGATCCATCCCTCACAGAACACTCAGCACGGCACATCCAGCGTGGCATCTTCTACCAGCTACAAAAAGAAGATAAAAATTGCTACAAAAAGAAGCCAAGTCTGATTTCTATTCCTAAAACCTGCTAGCACTAGTTCTAAGCTATTTTTATAAACCATCTTTTCCAACCCTCTTTGATAATTTAGTCTTACTAGAGTTATCCCTGGGATCACAGGACGAAAAGAGTTCTGGAAGGGAAAAAGAAAAATCACCAAACCCCATGTTTTGTATCCCAATTCCCAGCAAACACAAGTGGATTACAGTCAGTTCACATTTACGCATGAAGAACGTTTGAGTTTTGGTTATATGACGTTTTTAGGGCAAAAGAGCTATTTATCAGAATACTAACATTCTTCTTGTTGCTACCAAATTCCAGGAAGTCTCTCAGTTTTACAGTCACTCCATTGTGGAAAGCAAAATGCGGAACGTGAATAAAAACTTCTAACTGTACTTGTGCCACAGTGCAAAAATGCCATTTTATTAGTACACACACATTATTGGGCAACTCAAGGTGAATGTATTAGCTAAATTAATCCCATGTTTAATCAGATTTGGTCCCTGACATCTGATGAACTGCTTCAATTACAGGTTTTCACCTCTGCCTGCTGCCAACGAAGAGCCAACTTTGGTCTATTTGAATGCTGCAGATGATATTCAACCACAGGACAACCAGCCTCGAGGTTTTAGGTTTTATGCTCCAGTGATTTTTCTACTACATTACTAATCTGTATGCACATTTGGGTTGGTTTATTCCAAAAAGGACAGTGTGTTATGTAAAGATGGGAAAGAAACATACTACAGCCTAAATATTTTCAGCATGAAGTGATGCATTTTTTTTATATCTCTATTAACTTCTTAGCAGGAGATGTCATCCTTCTGCAATGGTTATAAAGTATTTCTTAATTGATTATACATTATTTAATATTAACTATACATTAAAAGACTGGTTTTAGTCATTCACACAAGTCAGCTCCTCAGGGTCTGTGGGATGAGCTCCAGCAACAGGCCCTGGAATCCACACTTCTCATTTCTTCCACTTTTAACAGCTACAACCAATATATTAAATATTTAGGGATCCTATTGCAGAGGCCTGCAAGCTAAGTACAGTTTCACTATCATTTCAAGCCAATATAAGCTGCTGAAAGAACTAGTCCCACCTTTCCCCAAGGCCAGTTTCCACATGTCCCTTCCTTGAGTCAGCACAAACCATTCACAAAGACCCACAGCAAACACAAGACACTCATCCCCATTAAAAATCAACATTTCTCCTCCCCTTTTCCTTTGGGAAAGAATAAGAGAGAAGCTGAGTTAATTTTAACATGATCAGCTCCCCAGTCCAGCTCACTGTGGCCACGTCAGAGTTGGCGTGAGCAGAGCCGCAAGGAAAAGAGGAGCACGCAGCTGCCTGAACTGTGCACGTGGGAATTCACTGGGGCTGGAGCTGCTCGTGGAAACACACCTACAGGGGCAAAATCTGGAAGGTAAGGTATTTAGATACTCAAAGAAAATACTTCCCATCCCAAGATACTCATAAATGAAAAGAAATTACTCGAGTGAGTTATCGGAGCAGAGTTTACATTATCGACTCACGCTGTGGGGCGAGTTTATATTACCCACTCACACTCACCTGAGGTGTGGTGGCTTTCAGAGTTTTGTTTAATGGGGTTTTTTTAAGAGAATGTGAAAACAAAATTCTTAACTGAGATCGTGGTGCAAGCCAAAATTTATAACACATGGTGGGGGGACGGGCCGATGACGTAAGTCAGCCTGTCCAGAGAATGGGAGAAAATACACCAGGAAAAAAAAAAAAATCACGCTACTAAAAACTTCAGTCCCTGGGTTTTCAAACATAACTTTGCTTTTTTTTTAGATCGGTGCACGCAGATTCTGCCACTTTAACTCCAACAAACCAAATTTTCTGCGTCAGAAACCCCAGCAGCTCCGCAGACCACCCCAAGCCGAGCTCCCCTCAGCAGCTCGGTGCTCCCAGCGCCCATCAGCAGGTACACTGGAGCGTCCCCAGGCCGGGATCGCCAGCCACAGGCACCCGGAGCTCAGGAATGCGATTGAGAGGAGAGGGACTGGCCCCAGTTCAACCTGGGGCTGGATTCCGCCCGCGGGGCGGCTGCGCCGCTAAAAGCAGAGCGGTTATAAGAAACTACTCGCTCTAACACACCCTCATCATAAATGCATATTTGTGGTTCTCTCACTGTGTTCAGACCTTTCCCTTTATCTCATCAGTTGTACTTGTACCCTGAGCCAGAGCACTTGTCCACGGGATAAACTTATCTGTATCTATCTAGGAAAAAAAAAAAAGGTACACTGGAGCGTGTTCTGATCAGTCAGAGAACCAGTAACAACTTCTCCTAAATTTCAGCTAAAATCATACAATCACTTTGCCCTTCATTCCCAAGAAGTATATCCATTGGTTCTAAAGTTTAAATTGCATTTCAACTTATCATCTCCTTGATCTTTTGTTGTGACAAAATATGAAAAGCAGAACTTGGTTTAACCTCTTTATAACCCTTCTCTGCGTTGTGCACCTCTGCCATGGCATCTTGCTTGGACCAAGCAGCTCACTGTGACCACAACATCCTTCCCTCGACCTCTTCCAGCTCTGCACCCACATCTGTGCACCGGAAGAAAAATACACTCTTGATTAATCACTTTGAGACTCTTTTCCAACCTGAAGCACTCAACCGTTCCATTGAATACAAAAGAATAAAAGGGAATTCACAGTAAGATTAGGCAGTTCAGAAGTTCTGCTCAATTAACAAGTCCTTGAAGCAATTTTGTGACTTACACAGAACCTTTTTTTATTTTCAATGTGTTACAAACTAACAGTGCACACTCCCCACATTTCCAGTAGGACAAATCATAACTTCAATGGGGTTTATCACCTGTATTTATAATTGAATTACTCTGTTCCAAAATACTCTTCCTACTGCCGGCACAAGGACTGAAACCAACTGGAACACATTGTCCTGGGTAACCAGAGAGCCTTGAGCCCCTCTAGTAACATCCTAAAAAAAACTTACAAGCTACCAGTGATAACTTTAAAGAGAGAGGCAATTACTCTGAGCAGTTTGAGAGCTTCCAGTATGAATTTTAATTCATTAAAATCTTTTTATTTCTTATACCTTCATCTCTTACCAACACACAACTAGAAGTTAATGACCATATTATAATCCTAAAAAAATTAAATCTTTGCTGTTAACCATGTTAATGCTGTAACAACATTAAACTGGTTTAAACCTTTACTTCAGGGTAATAAGAGACTTTTCCATTTATTTCATCATACAGCCCCAAATTTACTCCCTTCACCAGCTGTACTGTGGGCAGGTGTGTGCAACAAACTACTAGTAAACTACTAACAGGTACTTCTAGTATCACAAACGAACAGTAGTGGCTTTCAAGTCTTTTAAGCAGGAGAAAATGAGTTTAAAACTCTGTAGTACTTAACACTTGTCCTGATAGACTTACCCATGTTCACGTGCACTTGTCAGAGCTCAAATTCGTTATTATGAAAACAGAAATTAATCTAATTTACTTCTAAACCCAGTCCATCCCCTGCGGGTGCAACTCCCCACAGACAATGCTGCTTTACCCCGGTGCACGGGGATAACGCCCGGAGATGCTCCGAGCTGCCGGCACCGGGATCCAGGGCGCTCCGTTTCTCGGGCTCTGCGCCCGTTTTCACCCCAAACCAGGGCATCCCGCCCCAAACATCCGAGCCGGGATGTCCCACCGAACCGCGTTCCCGGGAGACTTTACCGAGCGGCTTTGGGGGTCCCCACCCGCCCGCGCTGCCCGTTAGTTCCCGCTCCAGGCCGGAGCGAGTCGGTCCCGCCGGCCCGGGCAGAGCCGGGCCCGGGAGGGGCCGGAGGGACCCCGGGCGGGACCCCGGGCGGGCCGCA
>WBNO01018671.1:56303-72197 GCA_013400575.1 Peucedramus taeniatus
GGGAAGAGTCTGGAAGAGATGGGGGGGGCACGATGGGCCCTCACGGGAGACCCCTGCCCTGAGGGGAGCCGGGGTGAGGGGAGCCCCTCGGGGGCGCCCCCGGGATCCGGGACCCGGGAGGGCCCTTCAAGGGCAGCCCCAGGATGGGCTCTGAGGGGAGCCCCCCGGCGTGAGGGGGCCGGGCTGGTCCCTCACGGGAGCTCTTCTGGGGAGCGCCCCGGCGTGAGGGCAGCCAGGATGGAGCCTCGGGGAGCCCCCGGGACGGTCTCTCGGGGAGCCCCCGGCGGGAGGGCGGCCGCAGCGGTTGCCCCCGGGTCCCGCGGCCGGGGCTGTGCCTCGGGGGCTGTGCCCGAGCCTTTTCGCCCGGTGCTGGGGGTCTCGTGACGATACCCGCGGATCAGGGCCGGCTGTGGTGCCGCCACATCCACCCGCAGGGCTCTGCCATGGAGACCCACAAGGCAGAGCTGCCAAACCCACTGGCGGATATTGTCCCAAAGAAACAGCTAATTCCAAATAACATGAAGATGCAAAAGCAGTGTCAACAGTGCGTTATCATTTACACGGATGGCAGCTGCCTTAAGGCACAAGTGCCCCACATGTGGGGAGTGGGGAGAACACGAGCACTGAGTTCTTGAGAGGGAGTTTGGGAGTCCCTTTCCCTGAAAGGTGTAAGAAGGGGGAGGAGGTGTGTGAAAGTGTCCCGCACAAACATACAATTACTTTTCCAAACTGTCCAAAATCTGCTTTGAAAGTGGGGAAATGATGGGAAAATAAGAAGGGCTGTGTGTGAGTGGATGGAGGTGCCAGGCGAGTGCTTAAGCTGTGAAAAATGGAGGCGGAAGGAGCTGTGAACAGCTGCCGCGTGCCTCCGGCGCCGCACAGGGTCCAGTTTCCCCGGGACACCAAAAGGTTGGCTCCCGTCCCTGCTGCTGCCAGCTCCTTGCCAGTTCGCTCTCAGATCCCAGCGAAATCTCCCTCTAAAAACACTCAGTAGCTTCCATGCCCTCGCTGCAGCCCAAAGCCAGTGAAGAGCCCTTGAGCCCCACGCCCCGCAGGTCAGTCGGTCACTGTGGGAGGGCCACACTGGTGTCCTCACCAAGCACTTGACCACAGTGCCACGCTTGTGACACCGCTGAGCTGGTCCTTGGAGCACCGGCGCTCTGTTCTGCCGCGTTTCCCTGTTCTCCTGCCCGCAGGGCGCCAGGCAGTGCCCGTGGTGTCAGGGTGGGACACACACGGTGTCCGTGTCTCGCGGCCCTGGCAGAGCAGTGGCAGCTGCACGGTGCGTGGTTGGTGGCATTTGAAGTCGGTTTCTCTTTCATCCCGGACAAGCTGCTTTAATTCCTAGAGTTGTCCTGGCTTTTCATCTCCTCCACCTGACTTCATTCATGGTGTGGCATGGGGCCACAGGACTCCAGTACATCCATGGATTTCATCCCTGTCCATCAGCCATCACACCTGGTGACCAGCCCCTGCCCAGGGTGTGCCATGGAAGTCTCTTCTGCGGAGCTCTTGGGCAGTGACAGCTGGGATGCAGCCGTCCTGGTCCTCAGGAATACTTGGTCATGGTACACTGCAGTTCTGCTGCTGTTTCAGGGTGCTCAGCACAGCTCACCTATGCATTGTTTCAAGTCAGGCACGAGTGTTCTCCCTAGTTAAGTCTTCCAAAAGGGTTTGCTGTGATCACCGAGTCCCTCAGCAAAATGTCCATGAATGGGGCAGCCACAGCCTCCCTGGGCAACCTGTGCCAGGGCCTCACCCTCACAGGGAATAATTCCTTCCCAGTAGCCCATCTAACCCTGCCCTCTGGCAGTGGGAAGCCATTCTCCCTTGTCCTGGCACTCCAAAGTCCCTCTCCAGCTCTCTTGGAGCAGACATACTCAGGAGAGCTGAAGGGAAAGGTTCCCCTTTGGCAATCTCAAACCTGACAACTTCAGAAGGAAAGGAGAATTCACCTGTGCCAGGCAGGGATTGCCCTCCCTTGCAAGGGAGGGAGGAATGTCTGTCCATGAGGGGAGGGAGAGCTACTGCTATGCTGGCACTACAAAACTGAATTGTTTGGGAAGCATCCAGGGAAAACAATGTAAGACTGTGCTATACTCACCTCCTGTCTGAGTGATGAGCAAGACAGAGGCTCTTGGAGAAGGTGCCACCACCAGATGGGCTGTGGTGGAGAAGGAAAACAGATCTTAGTCCTGAAAGGGAAGTGACTGAGGGAGCACTCTGAGAGACAGAGTGCTCAGGGATGGAGCAATCCAGGATAGAGAAGGTGCCTTTGAGAGGCACAGGCATTCATGGCAGTGAAACGACAGCGCCGACAGCCCGGGCACTGCTGGCCCACGACAGCTGCTGGAGCGTGTTTGGCTGTGAAGAGCTTTGCAGAGTCCTGGGAAGGGCAGAGCTGGGACACCACAAATAACAACACAGCATAGGGGGTCAAAGCAGAGAAAAAAGGAGTCCTGGTGCTCTGTGGAGCGAGGCAGGAGCAGCCTGGCTGTGCAATCCCACCTGAGCTCACCCAGCCTGGGGAAACTTCCAAAGCTCTGCCCTGGTAACAGCTGGACAGGAGAGAGGCCCTGCTGCTCCCAGCATTCCAAGACTGGGAGGCTATGGCCAAAGGCCAAATTTGGAGAAAGAATTAATAATTTGTTTTTTTGGGAGGACCAGACAGTCCTGGACAATTAGAATTTTAAAGGACTAAATAAATGATTAGTCAGTCCATGGTGCAGCACAGAGCAGCAGGACTGGGGGGAATAACCACACCGAGGCAGGTTAACAAAGGACATGTACAAGGTTTCCTGGGATCCAGTCAGAGCCATAAAACTCCTCTTGAGGGCCCCAGAACATGGAAAAGCCGTGGGAGCAAGCTGCAGCAGTTTTGTGTCATTGAGGTATTTTCTCTTTATTTTAAAGTTCCTCTTCCAGCAGAAGAAGCCAGAGAGCAGCAGGTGTGAGGGGGAAGGAGCCTAAACCAGGATCGTGGGGACAAATTAGCAGGTGCCTGCAGAATATCACTAACCCCGTCTGCGATTCCGGAGCCTACGTAGGTGTTTTATTTTCTAGCAGTGTTAGAAAGACTGTCAGAATATAATTAGGCTCTGTCAACAGTTCCCCTATTCCCAGATTACTTACGACTTCCTGACTCATTAGAGCTGCCGAGGCTGGCAGGAAACCTGTTTTATAGTAATTTCGGTTAGTGGTGTCCCTGGAGGAGAGACAACACGGTGCGGGTGACACCAGCGTGTGACACCAGCGTGTGACACCAGCGTGTGACACCGGCGTGTGACATTGGCGTTGGCTTCACCCTCGTGATGGAGGCACCGGGGCTGTCGGGGTTGGGCAGGGCGGTTACTGCTGGCAGGAGACACCGTCCCCCTCTGTCCCCATGCTGGTGACAGGGAACAGAACACTTGGCTGCGGGGCCGACGCTGGGCAAGGTCCAGCTTTAGGTGCACGGGATTTGCAGCTGTCCTGAAAATGTTCCTGGTTCGTGAGGGTTTTAAAAACAGAGGGGACGTGTCAATCCCATTGACGGGGTCTTTCCATTTGATCCTGGAATAAAGCCACCATAGCCTCCCTGTCCCAGAGTGGGAGCTGTCATGTGCAAACACAAGCTGGCTGTGTCAGGAAACTTCTGGGGCCCATTGGCCCCTGAATTTTGCCATCTCTGTCTCAGACACCCTGCGAATCCCCCTCAGTGCTCAGAGGAGCAGGACCATGCGCAGTACTGACCCTGCAGCACTTGGAAGCAGATTTAAAAATAGTTCTGAAATCTTCTGTTTATTTCTCTGATTTTTGGATCCAATTCCTTTAGATCAAAGATAAATAAAGTTTACAGTGAGACAGTGCTTGCCAAGAACACAAAGCCCAACCTTCCTCCCCAAAACTTGCACTTCCCACTCAGTTCATGCCCTTTTTCCCTACATTATCTCAGCTGAAATCCAGGACCAAGGCAGATGTTCCCATTGATTTTCCATGCCCTTTTCCCCAGTCAGCACCTTGCTGACCTCCGGCTCCCTCCTGGGAGGCTCTGACCAGGTACTGCTTCCCTGAGGCTGCTGATGGTACTGTGAGATCCATAATCAGGCAAATTTTAGGAGCCTAATTCTGCTGACAGCCATGGGAGTGGGATGTTACATCTTTTTATAAGCAGACATGCAAATAAGACACAAAATCTATGGTCTCCATGTCATCTTTCCATTGAAAACAAGCCTCCTACACACTCTCCTCGTGGAGGTGTGAGTGTGGGAGTCCTGAGACCACAGGGCGGCGGTGCCGGCGTCACACACCGTGTGGGTTCTTGCAGAGGAAAGCCGTGCCCATGGCTGCTCTGCCACTTGCCCATGGTATTTCCAAAGAGGTGACTGGGATTATCAGGGTGATGTAGGGAGCATGGACTATTGTATGGACTCAGGAGTGCTTGTGCAGTGCTTAGCCCCAAACTGCTTCCCCAACACCCACAGGGACCATCGGGTCGCTCGGCCACACATGCTGCCAGTCATCCTTGGCACAGGCTCAGCACCAGCTTCTGCCAAGGAGATTTTTCCTCTACCAACAGAAAGACAAATCCCTCGTCTGCCATAGCTCACCAACGCTGGATATTTGAGCCCTGTAACAGGGGGGTTACATACCCCAGGGTAACAGGGATGGAGTAATGTTCAGTTCCCCCCACACCTGGGGGAAGACAAGATCTTGTACCTGTTTGTTTGTAATAATGAGTTTATTGAACACAGCAAACACACAGCCTGGCACCTCCTGCCAGGCAGACAATCTCCAGGTACAACAAATGGCATTTTGTGGGTGCCTGCATCACGGAACATGCACCAACTCCCCCCAGGAACACCCTAAGCCCTCCCACCCCTCCTTTACAAACCATCAGCCCAATTAACAGTTACATTCTGCGTCATCAAGGAACTTGGGGTGGTGGAGAGGCAGAAAAGGCTGGCACTGCACTCCCAGGCAGCCCTACCACGCTCACATTAACCACAGGAGCTGCCTCTGTGCTCCAATTTCCAGCTCCTCACTCAACCTCTCCTCCGCAGCACCTGAAGGAAGCAGAGCACAGCCCAGATTGAATTCCACCCACAGAGGTTTCTGTGGGGTGAAAGCTGAGACGGCTTTGTCCCGGCATTGTGCGGAGACCTGGCGGCAAACACGGGCTGTGCGAGTTCAGCATGGGGACAGAGCTTGGCACCTGCCTGCTTTAATCCTTACACAAAACCAGTAAACAAGCTTTGCTAATGCCTCCCTTGCTGCCCCAGCCGTTTCACACCTGTGGGACCCATCCTTGAGCCAGCCAGAAGAGAATGAGAAGAGGCAGCTTCACCACCACACCAGAGGACACCTGGGGAGCACTGGGCTCACTCCAGCCACCTCCATCCCAGACATGCTGCCCCTTGTCATTAATGGAGAAGTGAGAAGACTTTGATGTGGCTTCTGAAAATGCATCTCAAGCACCCTGAGGTCTCTGAGGAGCTGGCACATGTGCAGACAGAGGCTACCTGGGGTTCCACAAGGCACTGGACAAGGATCTTACCAGCTCCAAGACGCCTTGGAACAAGATTGAGAGTCTCCCCAGGGCAATTAATCCATTAAGAGGAAAAAAAGGTTCCATAACATATGGGAATCCACAGGCAACTTCCCCAATAGCAGAGGGTCAAGAGCTGATAGCAAGGCTCAATGATGGCAGAAGTTCTTTAGAGCAACCAAAATGCAACTAGATGTAGACCAATGCCAGAAAAACAGTATTGAAAAAAAAAAAAAAAAGTCAAAATCCAGGTAAAAGTGCTGCCTATGGAGAAAACAGGTGTACTTCCAGCATCACACCTGCCCTCTTCCTCAGGCGAGCCTGGTGCTCCTGGATCCAAACTAAAGTGGAGTCTTGCACTGCCCTGAAAAGCCCCAACTCAGCAGGGTGATACTGTTGCCAACATGTGCCTTCCAGCTTCAAAACCTTTCCCTAAGACAGAATCCACTCTAAACTTCCCCAAAGTGAGCTCATGGTTCACAATTTTGTGTTAAATGTAAAGGCAGCCCTGGCAGTGCTCTTACTCCAAGTTCCCTGGCCTTCAGTTTTAAAAAGCAGAGTGTAATTCCACATCAAAGAATTTCTTTTACACAACCTTCTGGAGGACACAGTAGTTTTGTGGAAGAGAGAAGAATCCCCACAACCCAGAGGAGGTTTTCACAGCAGGACCCCAGGGTATCACAGCCCTTTTTGCTGCAATGCCAGGGGATGATCAGCTGTGCTGGAGGTCTGGATTGGGAGCCTGTGTCAGTGGCACAGCCCTGCCGAAGGGCAGTGGGCACCAGGACACCACTCCCCTTTATCTACCAGATCCTGAAGCCCCAGATCAGTGTGCTGGAAGAGCTGGAAAGGTTCCTGCCTCAGCACAGGAAGCAAACTGTGCACTGTCTGCACTTCAAGGCCGACTACACAAACACACAACACAAAAACAGGGCAAGAGGGAAATACTCTCCTCTATTCCTAGACAAAGCCAGCATTATCCACAAGTCTCAAATGCATTTCTTTTCCCTTTTCGTTCTGGGAGAAGAGACCAGATTTAATTGTTTCCCCCATCTGGTGCACATTCACAGCACGTAAGAATGAGTTTAGTTTCCCATACATGTGTCAGATCATGACCTCAGGGAGAAAGAAGAATCTGCATTTCCAGAAGCCACATGCCTGTTCCCACTGGCTCTGCCACGCACAGCACGGAAACACCCAAACCAACCAGGATTCAATATAAGTTGTTCACAGGATATACATTCCAAAGGGACAAGTACAAATATTACAAAATGAACAGAATCACTTTTAAAATCCATGTATTTGTTTAACCGTTAAAAACAGGTACAGAAAGAGGTGGCCAACAACCAACAACTCCCTGCCGCTCCAATTAGTGTTGCCAGCACGCTCTGGGAACGTTCTCGCGGAACCAAAGCTCTGGACATCTTTTCTGGCAAGGGCTGGAGACAAGTGGCAGATGATTCCCGACTGTGTGAAGGGCTGAGGCAGAGCCACAGGCCCAGGGCAGCTCTTTCATGGTGTCTGGCTTAACGCAAAGGCATTGAGAGAAAAGGTTGTCTGGGGGTTATGTCAGAGAGCGAGAGTGAGCGAGAGAGAGCATGAGGGACACCACACCAATGCCAGGGAATACCAGAAGTTCCTCTTTCCCTGCCACTGCAAGAGGGAAGTACAACAGATCTGTGGGTCCCAGAGTCAGGATAGGGTTTGGAATTAGCTTGGTCCCATGGATATCAACATCACTTGACAGACTCAGAGCTAAAAGCAAGGCAGGAAGGCTAAGGGCAGCAGTACTCCACGTGTTGCACACACACTCTCTCTCCCTCTCTTCAGGCTATCTGAGGCCCCAGCAAGGCCAGCTCAGGAGCTTTTCCCATCCACCATGTAATAGCGATACATTAAACCTAAGACCAGTGCTCCGAAGATGGGGATCAGCCATGTCGACCAGAAACTACGGGGAGAGAAAAAGAAACAACAAACTAAAACATACACATCACAGGAACCAGAAGAAAGCACCTAGTTAATAATCCATTCCCAATATTCATCCCTTGTTACACATCCAGGGAACGCCTGGAGCTGTAGCCACAGGCTGGCCCCCTAACCATGGCCAGAGCTGGGGCAGGCTCTGCCAGCCCCCACGAGAGGCCCAAGTGTGGCCTCGTGCCTTATAAAACAGCAGCTGGATGGCTGAAGTTTCCAGCTTGGCACATTCAGAGAGCAGTAGGGGGGGGTTTGTTGTTGGTTTGGTTTTATTTTCCTTAAATAAGTCAGGCTGTAATTTGTGTTGTACAAACAACACAGTTGACTCAAGGATGGCAACGGCTACAGCTGTGCCCCAGTAAATCTGCCTTGCTCAGACTCCAGAGCCACAGGCTCACCCTCAGCAGCCTCCTGAACAAAACCTCCTGCATGGAGAGGAAAAAATCTCCTGCTGGAGACCAGGGCCCTGTGCTGGTTTTAAGGATTTTCAACAAGACTGGGCTGATCATGGTAAAATCCTCTAAAAACCCACCCATCACTGTGCTGTGCCACCCCTCAGCCCACAGTGACCAGCCAAACAACCCCTGTGGTTGCAGGGATGCAGCAGCACCAAGCAACAGCAGCAATGGGGCAGAGAATTCCAAACACTGGGATGCTGGTTCTGCCCAGCGCAGAGCAGAGCCGGGCTCCCATCCAGCAAGGGAGGTGCACAGCCTGGCACTTGCTCTGGAGTATCTGCTTGCCAGAAGGACACTGCAGTACATCCCCAGGGATTTTCCTGCCCTTTGGAGTTAATATGCAGCTCTACAAACAGGGTCCCAACCCCTCCATTTCTCTCTCACATTTTCAGGAGATACTATACCTTGTTTGGCCTGAGGATGTCCTACTTGGATTCTGGAGGAGGAGAGAAGGAGTTAGCAGGGGAACAAAGAAACATTAAATGTGGGCTAATAAGACAAGCCTGAACGTGTGATTACAAATACAGAGGGAAAATAACCCTCCTCTCCCAAACACCCCTGTCACCAGTGTGGATGTTTTTGGGGATGTTTGCTGTCATCTTCATGTTCTTTCCATCAATCCAATTGATCCCACCCAGTCACGAGCTTCATGCTGGAACTTGTACCCCTCTCAAAATGAGGCCTTGCTTATTACATCACAGTTTTGGGGAGGTATTGTGCTTCCCCCTTATTTATTTGTACATTACTGATTCTCTCTCTTGCTGCCATCTTTAAATTACACTGGAACCTCCTTTTAAAACAGATGATGCACTCTGGAGAGAGCCCTCAGCTGTGCATAATGTGCTGGACTTATTGATCAGAAAAGAAAAATACTTGAATAAAATATTTAACTCAGATCCAAGGGAGCTACTCTGATCATCACTGATTTCTGTGCACATTTTCAGCATGTGATTCTGTTTATCAATCGGAGCTGAATGAAACAATAAATTTTAAGGTGAATATGTACATAACCACACAGCTCCATGTCATAACTAAGCATAGGCTTTACCCAGCCTGAATTATCCTTGATTTCCCTGCTGACAGTTCCCTTCTGGATTCCTGCTGCTCTGCAAGTGGTCCTGCTCAGAGGAACATCTCCTGAAAGCCTTGCTGAAGGCAGAGCTGTGCCCTGTCCAGGCCTCCCAGCCCAACCAGCTGCAGGCACATGTTTACCTCCCAGCTGGGATTCTATTTATTGCCTTTTCCCTCTCCCCATCCCTTCCAAAGGCATTTTTGCAACACTCTGCCCTGTTCTAGTCCAGGAGTACCTGAGTGTTAAGCAACACCACTGATCCCTGAGGCAGTTAACAGAGAATTCCTGTTTGCCAGCCGGCCCCCGGCCGTGCTGTCTCCTGGCTCACAGGGAACAACAAGGAAACCAGTTCCGTGGTCAGGACACAGCCAGAAATGTAAAAAATGGTCTGTGGCTCAAGGTGTGGAAAAAACACTGCTGCTGCCAGCAGAGAAAGGGCACAAAAACTCACTTCCAATTTCACACTGAGGTGCCCACTGAGGTTCAGAACAAAAACAAAGGCAGAATTTGCTTGGGAAATTTATTCATATGTAGTTTGCGTAAACATAAAACCACAAGCTCCACAGGAAAAAAAGGGGGGGAAAAAACCTCCAAAAGATAAGTGACATTAAATAAAAGCAGAAAACTCAAACACTGAGAGCTTACCTTAGAACGTTCCTTTTGACGATCATCCTGTCAGGCAGAAAAAGAAGAAGAAAGAGGTAAGTGCTGACTTCAAAGGAAGGCTGCAGCCTTTATGAGGGAATTGTTCTGTACACAGGTAATTGCCTGGGCTCAGTTTTCAAAGAAGTCCTTCCTTTGGCACCCAAAGGCAGGCAGAAAGGTGTTTGTGCCCCTGGGAACTCTCACTCTCCTGAGCTCAGAATTACAAGGCAAAGGTGGATTATGCTTCCACCAGCTACAGACAGAACCCATGAACTCAGCCCCAGTTCAAATGAACTGAGAAATCTGTTATGAATGGTGGAAGGAGAAGACTAAATTAGTTCAGTTTCCCCAAGAGAAACCCTGGACAACACAGGGATTGCCTGAGCCCCTCAACTACTAACACATTTCACAAGACACACCGTGGTGTCTTTGTTTGGGGGTTACACGAGGCACTCACCGGGTGCACCTCTCCGATGTAGTACTGCTTCAGCATTTCCCTGGCATCTGTGGAATGCCCCACATCTTCAAAGCTCTCAGTGGCATCTCTGCCAGCTTGCTCAAGCAACACCTCTTCTCCACCTGGGTGCTGGAAAAGAAGAGTCCAGGTGAGCCAAGGGCTGGATGCAGAAAGGCACTGAGGATGTCATCAGCCTTCCTCCCAACCAGCACTGCTGGATGCCTCAACCAAAACCATCAATAAAATCTGCCAGAGGTTCAATTGTCCAACATCTCCTCAGGAATTCACAGACACCACTGGAGGAAAGGATATTCTACTTCTTCAGGTACTACAGAAACGATGTTTGGCTGACTCTGCACACAGATTGCAATACTGAACTTGATCCCATGTGCAACACACGGGGGGAGGAAATCATGAAGGATCACAAAAATTATACTGTTTAATATCATGCACTGATTTCAGAGATGCAGAGCTACAACAGTCAAATCCCCAGGGAGCTCCAGTGACAGTGCCACTGCTGTGGGTGGCAGTCACAGCTGACTCTCAGATGGGATGAACTGGCACAAACCCCGGGTGTGGCTCTGTTGTCTGTGGTGGGCTGGGCTCTGTCCACTGTCAGTGCCACAATTCCAGGAACAGCCTGGCAGTGGAAAGCACTAACCACAGACCCAGCAAAGGACAATCCCTTTACAGCCTGAGTGTGAACCACCAGCTAATCCAGCTACACCAATGAAGTGGTCACACATCCCAGGGCACTCACAGGGACTAACCCAGTTTTCCAGGGCTTCAGGCAACCAGCCCTGAATCGGAGAAGAGACGCTGGGCTACATTTCAGATCAAAGGACCAACACACCTGCTTCTCTCTGTCACATCTTTCTCCTTCCCACAGACACAGAGCAGTTGCCAGCCCCCTCTTCCTTCAGTTTGTCTGCTTTAGCTGCCAAGTCTGAATATTCCCTCCAGGCCATCCACCTCGTACCAAACACAGGACGGACACAAACCAGCCCCTTGGTTGCTCTGGTGGGCTGCTGCAGCCAATCCTGCAATCCTCACATCACAGCTCTTTATTTGGAATAAAGCCCTTTATTGTCCAGGTATGTCACTAAACCAACATGGAGCTTTCTCAGGAGCCACAAAGGGCAACGTGGGGAGACAGTTTGTCACAGGCAGTTATCAGGTGGCTGAGCTGGGGCACCAGGTGAGGCTCCATGGCTCATTCCCTGTGTCCAGCTGCAGTTCTTCTGGCTGCCCCCTCTCCCACACCAACCCTCAGGCCCACTCAACCCCAGAGGAGTCAGATCAGGGACTGCTGGATGTTGTCTGTTCACATTGCTCAGAACAACTGTCCAGTTTCCAGCTAAGATCCACTGAAAAGCTGCCCATTTATCTAAGACTTCTAGAACTCCTTAGGATTGTCTCACCAGAAATCTCATATTTCAGACAGGGAAATACCTGAATTTTAAGCAGACAACCTTCTTTTCCTAATAATTCACCCTAGAAGGACAAACAAAACCCTGCAGCAACAGAGAACGTGCAGTGGATCTTTCAGTGACATCCAGTCTCTCCACAGGCAAGAAACAAGAGGATAAAATTCAAGAGAGGAGAACAGTAAAGTTCACTCTTCTTTACATCTCTGGCTCTGAAGCCTTTCTATGCACTTGCTAAATCCACAATTATTTATTTGTGCACATCTGTCTTTCACTGCATTTTCAAGCCTAAAAGAAAAAGACCTTCAAAATATTTTGGCATCTCCTGTTTCTGAAGGGCTCTGTCCTCCAGACAGCACTGCTGCAGCCAAACAATTCCTACCTTGTCCTAGCCCAGCAAACATAAACCCAGACTATTTGTACAGGAAGTCACGGACTCTGCCACAAAACTGCCCAAATCTGCAGCTCAGCTGCTGCAGGAAAACATGGAAACAGTGTCACAAAATATGGGAGGGAGGAAGACTACATCCAGGGGAAACAATGGCTGGAAAATGTCCCTTTCTGACAAGAAACAGCCAAAAGCAAACCAGAAGGAGAGAGGGGACAATAAAACTGGGTCCTCCATGTCACTGGACCTTCAGCACACACAGTGAGTAACAGGGACTTGGATCTGAGGGCACACAGCAAGGCCTGTGAGAGCACATCCCAAACCTCCACAGGGAGAGAGCCTGGAGTCCCCCCCACAAACTCCAAGGAGCTGCCTGCAAATGTCTGGCTGGGAACTGCTGGTACAGACCTGCTGGAGACACAAAGGAGCTCAGCAGCAACACTAAGCTCCAGGACTAATTAGATCACTGTGTCAGGTAAGAGATAAGATCACCAGGTTGGGGAGGGATGAAACTTCCATTCCTCGTGCTCAGAGTTAAAGAAATAAACCAGGAGAGGGAAGAGTATTCCTGTGCAATGACCACGTGCCAGCACCAAGGATGAGCAGTCACCTGGACGAATGATCCACACATCCTGCACAGTGCTGGCTGCAAGACAGGGAAAAGGTTTTCCAAAAACACCTCTGCAAAGCTGGAGCAAGGCAGCATCAGGAAACTCAGGTGCCTGGTGCTCTTCCTTCTCTTGAAGAACACTATACCTGAAACCAACTGAGTGATTTGGGTCAGTGGTGTCACAAGCCAGGCTCCTTCCACCTGGAAACTGGAAATGGATTCCTGCTCACACTTATCAGGATCAGGAGATCAGGAGCAGCAGCATGAGACACGGAGCTGTGGGGGCTGCTGTGGCTTGTGGGCTCAGGTAACAGACACAAAGGTGGATCTCCAGACTCCCTAGTCATATGTGAAAATGGAGAGAAACTGTATCACTCCAGCAGAACCCTAAATAAGTCTCTTACAGATTGTGCACAAGTTAAAAGCTCAGATTTTGATACCATTGTGGTGAAGTGTGAGCCTGACAGACCCCAGAGCAGGAGGTACAGCTGCCTCCCTCCACCCCCACTCACCCCAAGCACACAGCCCCTCCTGCTCCAGCCACAGCCTGCACATGCTTATCTAGACCAGTGCAAGCAGGAGTAATAACAGGTATCCTGGTGTGGTCCAGTTACCCACATCTGGGAGAAAATAGATCACCATAAGGCTCTCTTAGGTTTTAAAATAATCCCATTTCATTTCAGGCACTCACAGGCTCCCTGAAATACAGGAGATTGCATCTCCCCAAAACACCTGCAACACTTCAGCTGCTGTCTTTGCACATCTCCTGGATTTGGTTCATGATCTTATAATTCAGTACATTTTGTTATGTGACAGATGTCTTGTTACTCCTGTTACACATAACGTGAACTGGGAACTTAAACTGGCCTACACTTCCAGCAGCACATGGATTTTGGGTTGGCTGACCCACAGTGGGTAATTTGAAGGAACTGTGAAGCCAAACTCAGCCTTTCAGCGGTGACTTCTTCAGGATTGCACAACCCCACCCACAGAAGGAGCCAGCAGTCTGAGCAACCCCAGCCAAATCCGTGAGCAAAGGCCAGGAAGGGCAGGCACCAGCTCCTGCTCCAGGGACCACACAGGGCTGGGGGACACGGGCAGGGCCTGAGCTCTGCAGCTGCAGCTCCCCAGAAAGCTGCAACTCCAAACCAGACAAGCACTGCTGGCTGCCAGCAGCTGCACCTCGCTCCCCAGAGCTGCAGGGGGTAACAGATACAGAGAGGGGCTTTGCCAATAAATTAGGCCTTGATCTGCAGCTCCCCTGTGCCAGTGAGGGGTGTGCACAGCACAGTGTTGTGTCAGCCACGCTGGCACAGATCAACAGTGCCCTTATTCTTCTCCCTCTCCCTCGTCCAAGCAGGTCCTTTTATGTCAGAAAAGCACAAATGGGGAGAAGGGCCTGGAAAGGACACTGTGAAATATCATCTCAGGGTGAAACAGCATCTCAAGGTGACACTCAGGGCACTGCTAAACCTGGCTTGCTGGAGAGACTGAAATGTTTTTCTGGGCTCACTTATAATTCCAAAGGTGTCCCAGGGAGCAGGGCCCAGACTCCATCTTAGTGAGGACATTGAGGTGAAGACTCAACCTCCTGCAGCATCCATGCTCTGAATCACAGCAGAGACACGTGTAAGACACAATTCACAGCTCCTGCAACTGCTGTCCCAAGCTCCAGCTCATTCTGGCTCCTCCTAAACCCTAACCCAACATTTTCTTATTCAGAAACCAGCTGTGAATGGCTTTTCCAAATTTTTGCCTGGTCTTCCCCTGCATCTACTTAGCCTTTGTGCACCCACAACTCCCTCCCACCACACTGTCCAGCTTCCAGCTTGCACATCTCATCCCTCCAAACTGCCCTGCCTGGAGAAAAGGAGGCTCAGGGGGACCCTCTGCCTGTCCACAGCTCCCTGACAGGAGAGGACAGACAGGGGGAACAGGCTCTGCTCCCAGGAACAGGGACAGGAGGAGAGGGAACTGCCTCAGGCTGGGCCAGGGCAGGCTCAGGTTGGACAGCAGCAGGAATTTCCCCATGGAAAGGGCTGTTCATTGGCAGGGGCTGCCCAGGGAGGTTTGGAGTGCCCATCCCTGCAGGTGTCCAAGGAAGGCCTGGAGGTGGCACTCAGTGCTGGGGACAAGGTGGGGATTGGGCACAGCTTGGACTCCATGGTCTGGGAGGGCCTTTCCAGCCTGGACAATTCTGTGATTCAGTCATTTCCTGGACCCAAAGAAGAAACCAGACTGTGTCCAACTTCATAAATTAATACTGAGAGCTGCAGAGCAAGGCACAACCTCCAGCTGCCAGGTGATCACCCCCTCCTGCCTGCTGCACCTCTACCCTCTCCACAGCAGCTCTGTCACTCCACAGCACACAGGCTTCAACCACGTGGGCCTGGAGGGAAACCAGAGCTGAACTGAGGCCAGCAGAACCAACAAGCTGGAACAAGTGCATTTCAATGAAGTGTCTTCTTTGGAGCTGCTTCAGCCCAACCTTTGTACATTGCCCTGCAAATACCACAAAGTCTTTGCTGTTATTTTAAACTGGGATAAACCCCTTAGAGATTTTCATAGAACCACAGAATATTCTGAGCTGGAAGGGACCCACAGGGTTCAATCCCAGCCCTGCACAGACCCTCAACAATCCCACCCTGTGCATCCCTGGGAGCAGTGTCCAAACTCTCCTGGAGCTCTGGCAGCCTCGGGGCTGTGCCCATTCCCTGGGGAGCCTGGGCAGTGCCCAGCACCCTCTGGGGGAAGAATCTTTCCTGATATCCATCCTAAATTTCCCCTAGTACAACTTCATGCCGTTCCCTGGGGCATTACTATATTGTTACTGTTTATTCCCACTCCATTTCCAGCTCTCAACAGTTCGGACACCACTCTCAGCCTTCTCAAAAGCAGTGAGTCTTGAAGGATATTTTGTCCCCACAGCCAAGGGAACCGGAGATTTGGCAGAAGCTGCATTGTTTGCAAACCCCTGGTGCGTGGTCCCCTCGGGGCAGGCAGCAGAGTGGCGGCTGCGGCATCACTGTCACCTCCTCCTCCTTCTCCGAGTTCTGGGGCGCCCCTGTCGCCCTCACATTCGAACTCCTGAAGTGCCCCGATCCCGCTGACCCTTAGGATGCGGAGCGAGGTCCCGTGACTGAAGGAAACCCGCACCTCCCCGGGACCCGCCCGAACAGATTCCCCGGGAGCCCTGGAGCTGCCCCAGCGGAGCCCAGCACAGCTCCCGCCCCCGGCTGGCCCCCGGCTGCCCGCCATGCCGTCCGTCCCTCGGGGGCGGGAGCGCACAGCCCGGCCCGGGGAGCTGCCCCCGGGACACCGGGACCGCCCCGA
>WBNO01018675.1:0-13980 GCA_013400575.1 Peucedramus taeniatus
ACTATTCCCAAAGAAAAAAAAAAAAGATCTTTCTACCATGCTGAACATGTATTCTGTAAAAGTTCTTAACAAATTAATTTTGTCACCTTTTTGGAGTTATTGTTCTATTTTCTTTCAAGGGGACTGCTTAGACTTCATGTGTTTATTAGGGACAAAGATACTGAATCAGATAAATGTAATAGAAAATGCAAGCTTACAGACACAGCATTCTAGGCAAACCCTTTATTCAGACTGGTTCTAAGATTTAAAAAAAGATCTTAAAAGGACAGCGTGGGAAAAGAAATACTAGCTTCCCAATTGCTGATGCTGTTTGTTGCAGTACAAACCTATTCCATTGTTCCCAATGGAGGCTGTCTAATAAAAAGAAAAATGAGATTTGCTGTGGATGTTGGTATCCTTGTCACTAATTGAAACTGACACTGCCATGTTCAGAGAATTCCATTTCTCCTCTTGATGAGCACACAGGCCTAGTTAATTCACTAAGTAACCTTTATTAAATTGAGCAGATGGGAAATCACATTTTTCTTTTTGTTGCATCAGACAAAGGTTAGAAAAAGGTCACCAAGATTCCCTCTGAGATTCAAGATACCAAACACAAGCAGTATGCTAAATTAGTCTTCCTTGGATGTATAGAGCCTATTCTTCATTTCAGATGATATTATGCACTTTATCTCAACATGGTGCATTCCCACTTCAGTAATAACCATGCTTGCAATTGTTCGTACTGTACAGAAAAATTTGCTGGGTCCTGTATCAATGGGGTGATCAAGTTGTATTGTCCAAAAAGAACATATTTAATTCTATAAATGCTTTATAGTAATACAGAAATTCATGGGAATGCCAGTACACATGGAGGTTATTTTTTGAGAAATTTGAATGGTTGGTTAAAAGTAGAAAAAGAGACTGCCCACTGAAATTAATAAACTTGTTGTCTGATATAGCAAGTGAAGTTAAATGCAACTCTGAGTGGAACCTGCAGGTTTGCATTGTGTAGTGCAAGAATACTTCATCTCCTTGGCTTTATGAACTGGAGGTGATGCTGAATTCCCAATGGAGAATTTGAGTTTTTTCATTCCATCCTGTAAACCTGCACTTACACAGGAGAGCTCTATTTCCTTCTGCTTCTCAAGTACTCCTAAGAAATGTAACAGGCTTATTCTCTAATTAATGAGAATGAGAATTAAAATGAATTAGTGCTGTATTTCAAAGGCTGATAAATCACATTAGTGTAAACCTTGTGCAGAAAGTAGAGGGATATTTCTGCTTCCACCCTCTCATACATTTTCCTGTAACAGTATAAATTCAATCATGGGTTAGTATTTATGCTGAAGTGTAGTATCTCCATCTTGGGTAATGAAAACTACAGGAAATAAAAGATACAAAGTGATAAATCGGAGTGGATATCATCACTGCAAACAACATTGGTAAACAACTGATTTCATACCACAATTTCTTACGTTATCTGAGAATGTACAAGACAAAGTGTCTTACGCAGCTTTAGCAGAGTCTTCAGTTTGCTGTTTCAGAAGATGTTCAATCTTGTTTATATTTATTTTGCAGTGGCTAGAAGACTGCAAAAGGACATTTGGTACTGATGATGGTGTTCATGGGACTAACACAGATGCCCAGGTAAGTGAATGTCATTTGTGAGTCTCAGGATACAAGATTAAAAATCATCTTTATTGCACAAAAATTCCAATATTTGTAGAGAGATTAGAAATGTGTGAAAAGCTTTTCATTTCAGTTATCATCCTATCTTTTGGAAACTCAGAGTCTCATGAAGTGGCAATAAAAATGGGTCTTAATAAAGCTGGCAATCCGTCTTGGGTTCTAGACTTAATAACACTGAGTAGATAAGCAGACTAGATACCATCTGTGTACCAGCAAGTCTGCTTTTCTGCTGTTATTGCTAGAAGGAAAAAAGATTAAAATTGTGGTTATATGCTCAGATACATTGTCTACTCAAAAACTTAGAACTACATAAGGTCTTTCTGGAGCCAGTATTTGGGTGAGAAGTAACAGGGAGTAAAGTAGTATAGCAAAAAGCTCATTAAACACTTCTGTCAAAATATCATCTAACAATAGGTTAAGTAACCATTAATATTAGTTGAGTATTTTGTATGTATTTGCATGGCACTCATCCATGTTTAATATTACTAATTGCTGTAATAAATGATAGCTTTTCCCAAAATGGACGAGGACTGGGTTTTTTTTTTTTAAATAGAATAACTACATAATATTGATACAGTAAAAAAAGCAAATCCAAAACCCGACATTAGTAGGTACAAGGAGTCTGCCATCTGAAGTACTGTGGTAAGGACAGTGAAAGATGTAAGAAAGAAATGCAGGTAGCAGATGAACTTACCTTTTCACAATGACAGTTTGACAAAAATCTCAAATCCAAGCTGAAAAAGGAGGAATTTTATTTCTTTTATTCAGTTGAACAATTCATTGATGCACTTGGTCATGTTTCTGCTGCTGAAGATGTAATCTTCACTAACAGAAATGTTTACTGTATCTTTGGACTATTTCTTCTTTTATACAGTTTTCTTTTGCTGTTCTTCATATATATACCCATATATGTTCAGGGCTTTTGACTGCAATCACAAAATGTACCTGAATTTTTAGAGTAGTAAAATGTGGTAATATAATGTTAATTTTTATACTGCATTGAAGTTGCACATTAAAAAAATCAAGTGAATAAGCTTAGGTAATATAAACCTGGCAAAATAATTTGTTACTATTTGCAAGGACTTTTATCTTCCCTATGAACACGTGCTTTAGTGTATTTTACACTAAGTATACATCTTTGTATACTGACTGGTATATCTTTAGAAATAGATAATATTTACTATTACAATACAGTAAATGCTGTATATATATTAATTTAAAAGCTGCATTTATGTATTTCAGTCCATATTTATAATGTTGTTTACATACACCAAGAAATTGTTCTAACATTTAGCTGTTAGAACAGAACCATTCTTACTATGAAGGTAAATGTTATTGTTCCTACTGTGTAGTTGGGGAAATGAAGACATGGAAGACAAGCAACATGCAGGCTTTCACATAGCTTGTACAGAGAAAATCCATGATTCCCTGGCAAGGCAGTTTGGCCTATTCTTCCCCGTTTCTGCAGGGTTTGAAGATGGCCTCTGAAAAGGAGTTTGAGACCAATCACACTGATTATTATTTGTGGGGATTTGTTTTGATTTTGATTTTTAATCCAGCCTGCAAGGGCAGCGTGCTGGTAATTCTTCAAAAGTCCTTGTAAATGGAGTGTGGGGCTGCTAAGTCTAAGCAGTCAGCAAGCTAATGCAAAAAATGTGTAAGTGTTGTCTTGCTCAGGAAAACAGATATTTTTCATTCACTAACACAAATAAGATTTTCTTACTAATTTTTGGCACTGTGGTCCATACAGCTAAGGAATAGCAAGATTAATTCTGTTCCAGCTTGTGCATTGCCAGCAGACTTGCAAGTAAATCTAATTATTCCATTCATGCTATTAGTACATGTAAGCCTGAAAGAATGCATCTGGACTCTGGCTAGACTGTTTCTACAGGACAGGCAGGTAGAAAAATCAGATTATTTCTCAAGTAAGCACGTATGTGAAAGACACTGAAAAGCAGTACAAGGCCATTTTTAAAGGAAAACCTCTCCTGAATTTTTAAAACGTAGCTATAAGGTGTGTTTTGGGGAAAAGGGATTAATTATGGCTTACAGTAATAATGAGACTTGGCTTTAAGAACACTGGAACTTAATGACTAAAATTATTAAAGAGTCAACCCTGCCATTTCTCAAAATCTGATTCTCTGTGCTTCATTAAAGTGATTCATCAAAGTCATGTTAACTTCTGCAGTTGAAGATTTTATGTCTTATGCATCAGAAATATGGTAACTGTGCTGAGTATATAATAGCACAGAGTGGAAAACAAAAACATGGAGTGTAACAAAAACATGCAATGTTTATAACCTGGGAAGCACATGGTATGTAACTTACCATAACACCGTGTACAACTATGTGCTTGGTAAAGCTCAGCTGCTTCTGTCTGTTGGGAGTCAGACATCCGCTGCATCTTCGTATGTTTTGCTCTCAGGCAAATCACACATGGTGTGATTCCAATGGGGTTGTCCTGTGCAGGGCAACGAGCTGGACTTCAGTGATCCTTGTGGGTCCCTTCCAGCTCAGGATATTCTGTGATTTGGTTTGCTATGACCACTGTACACACCTAAGTGCCATCAGTATGCTCAGTGTACAAAGCACAGGAGTGGTAAAGTTCACATCCCTAGTCTGACACATACATTTTCTGACTGCTTCTCTCTCCCTATCCCTCTTCCCCAAACATTTTTTCTGACATGGCTTGTAAAAACCAAGTTTTTACTGCAATTACAGTACAGAAATCGCTCAGAGGGGTTGAGAATTGAGTTTAGCAAACCCAAGAATTTCTAAACTGATTCAGAATCCATATTAACCTTGCATCTCCAATTTTAAAATGCATTATTTTTGCTTAAACTATTGTGATACAGAACAAATAACAAGCTTTGTACAGATGTTCAGATCTAAGTGTCCTTGATTTTCATTACCTTAAATTTGTGCACCTTTCAGACTAGACAATGTATAAAGACCAGACAGGGTTGTAAGAGTGTTATTCATGCTGTGGGACAACAAAGCCAATACTTTTTATCTTTAGTTATAACAGCAAGTAATTTTATGTCAAATTTAGCCTGTTCATTTTTTTACATTCAGGATATATTTAGAGCACGTTACTTGTATTTCTTCCTCCGTTTTACCTGGGACATCTTTTACCCTAATTAAAATTATTTCCTACACTAATTCTTGCTCTTTTTTCTTTCTTTGTATTTTTGTGACCTGCTCATCTTCTTGCTTAGCAAATGGAAATTCTAGCAGTAAGTGACAGTTCTTGATTTATCAAATACTTAACCATGCCAGTCACCAAACTGGTCTCCATCTGTCTTGTCCATTTGTGAAATAATGATGTCTTGTCCTAGACTATTACAGAAATGCTGTGTGCTTCAATTTTGCATCATCTAACCCATTAGAGTGTTGGTCCTTTGTAGATAATAGGATCCTGTAGTTAGTAGAATGTTATAAAGATTATTCCATTAGCACTAGCTTTTATGTCTGTATGTGAAGCAGTATTAACTGTCTGCATTTCTGACTAGTATTTTAGAAGCATAAAAATGGAAGCAAGACAGCATGTAAATTAATACTGCTATTTCATTTCCTTAAGAATATATCATGTGTTATTTTCTAAACCTAGAATAAGGGCTACCTTTTATAAAGGAAACATTATTCTTGCCTCCAGGAATGGAATCATTCTCTTCTTACTCTGTCAGGCAGTGTAAGCTAAGGGCCAGGTTATATACTGTTATATATTGTTATATACTTACAATATAAATATTAATGGTTATGAAAGATCCTATACTTATGGACCACAACTGCTTCTTTTGATATTAGATCTTGAATTTAAAACAGTAAAATATCAACAATAAAAGTAAGCGATCTATGAAACTCTTGGTTTTAAGAGATGAAATCTTGAAATGTTCCAGACATTTCAAAATGCCTTTTGAATCACTTCACATCCCACTCCACCCCCCTTCTTGGAAATGTAACTTATTAAAAAGTGAACTTCAATTCTCTGTGGGAGGCTACTTGTAAATCTAGAACTGAATGAAGCTTTCACCTGCTTTTCATTAGCTTACTGTATGTTAGCTTCTAAATATTTTTGGCATTTTCTTTAGTACCCAGATTAACTACTTCTAATTTTGCACACTCTACTGAAGAAGTTGTGATTTATTGTCTCTTATACTGGATAGTAGGAGGTTTGCACTTCCTGAATATAACAGTGTTGTTTACATTTGTAGGAGCTGGAGTTGTGTCGGAGGCTATACAAGTTGCATTTCCAGTTGCTGCTTCTGTTTCAAGCCTATTGCAAACTCATCAGTCAAGTAAAAACAATCAAAAAAGAAGCAGAGGTAATGAAAACCATGCCATTTAGCTAGTAAATGCTGACATTTTAAAAGTAGACAATTTAAAATACATTTAGATAACATTTTCATCAGTGGGACATTCCTTTTAGAAACTGGAGGAGGGTTCCAGCTGTTTTATAGCCAATAACAAAATATTTAAGTAGAGCTTACAAGAATTTTCTGAGATGCTCAATTATCTGTGTTGATTTTTGTACAGCTTGAAAGCTCTTTAAAAAAAGACAGGAACGTAGGGAGTCCAATGATGCGGATTTTAAATATTTCAGTAGCCCTCCTGGTGTATTCTAATCAAGCTACAATCAAGGCACATCAAGTCCACTCAGAAGAGCTGAGCCTTTCCATAGTCCGGGTGTTTCCTATAGCAACCACCACCACCACTTTCTACCAACTGGTTCATTTAACTGTGTCACTTCAGCAACCATTCAATCACTCTGCAACCTTAATCCTCATCCTAAGCACAGTTAGTAGTGAGTTCTAGACCTCTTATGCCTGATTTTAGTTGTAGTAACTTCAGAAGTAAAAAGTGTTTTTCAGCTGTGCACACGTGGTACATATGTGATGTTGAGTTGTGTGCATTATGCTTCTAATAATGCCTCCTGTAAGTTCTCCCCTGGGTCTGGAATGCAATAAACAGGGGTAGCAGAAAAAAAAAAAGTAGTCTTGGTCTTGCTTGATATAGTAGGGAGGAACCTGAAAATCCTGAGTGAAAGTCTTTGGTTTATGAGTAGCTTCAGAAAAAACTGTGCATGTTCCTCACTTGTATTTCCAGATTTTTGTAGAGGCTGCAATTGTGTTTGAAGAACACTGTGGAAGGTTGGCATCACAACAGTCCCACTTCTTGCCTAAGTTAGTCAGATGCAGAACCATGTTCTTAGAGATGGCCTCATGTTTTACTTATGCATTGCAGCTAAAGCCAAAGATATTGTTGTATACACTGGCTGCACTACTGTTACTGTGCTGGGTTACCAGTCTTCCAGATTTTTTCCTTCATATTTAAGATGTCCTTGTAATGGCACCATTGCTATCATACTTTTCTGAAATGTTTTATTCTTCTCAGTTTCTTATTAAGTAATGTAAGGAGAAAATAAATTTATTTTTAAAATAAAATTTAAAAGAACTGAGAGGGAAACTTCATCAGGAAAAGCCCAAATAATTGATATGCACACTTGGGCCATTATAAGCAACTGCAGAAAATGTTTGGCTGTTCTTTTTCAATTTCTCTTTATTGCAGGAAAAGGAAGGAGGAAAGGAAGAGGAGGAAAAATAAAAACCTGATCTTCTGAAAATTATTTTGGCTTGAAATACATTTAAACTAAAAGACATAAATTATATTTGTTTTAGGTAATAAACATGTCTGAAGAACTTGCTCTTTTGGAGAGCTGCCTGAAAGAGGCTGAGGCAGTGTCTGACAGTGGTATCGAAGAAATTGAAATTGCAGAGGCTTCCCAAGCTAGCACAGAAACAGCAATCCACTCCCTTATTGAATCCCTGAGAAACAAGGAGTTTGTGTCAGCTGTGGCACAAGTCAAGGCTTTCAGGTAAGTTTTTAAGGATTGCTTTCAGATCTTGAGTTTCTTGATAGACCTTTTTAAACTAAAAACAGGGATAGGCACTATTCCTTTTTTTTCCAGTTCTTGTCGGACATCCTTGTTGAAAAGGACAAGCACTGTTGCTTCATTACAGGTTTTAGGGTTTTCTTTTCAGTAATTTAAGAAAAGTAAAAAGCAATTTTAGTAGTACTTATTTAGAATTTATCTCTGAGAAATTATACTCTTATTTACTGGGCCTCAATGGAAGAAACTTTCCTCTAGCTTTTTTCTATATCTTTTGTTCAAATATCTGCTTTAAAGTATTTAAACTTTTGATTTTTAAATCCAAATAGCATGTTATTTTCCCTTGCATTTTCCTGTCTTCTGTTCAAATGTCTTTTTAAAGAACACTTAAACATTTAAATTTTTTTAATGTTTAAATCCAAACTGTCTTTATAGATCTATTTGGCCCCACGACATCTTTGGCAGTTCTGAAGATGACCCAGTCCAAACGTTGCTGCACATCTATTTCCGTCATCAGACACTTGGCCAAACTGGCAGCTTTGCAGTAGTAGGCTCCAACCAAGATATGTCTGAGGCCAGCTCAAAGCTGATGGAACTTAATCTAGAAATCCGAGAGTCTCTCCGCATGGTGCAGTCCTGTCAGCTCCTAGGGAAGATGAAAACAGGAATAAATCTTGTGAGCACTGGACCCTGAACAGCTGTCATTTAGAAAAGAACTGATGATGAAGACACTTCAGACTATCATTGAGCACCTTTCACAAAAAAACAAAAACAAACTTCCAGCAATCCTGACAACCAACACACTTTTATCACAGCAAGAAACTCTTTCATCAGAAGTAATACCCTGAAAATTGAAGTGAACATCCTACTTGACTGCTCTTTCTACACAGCAGCCTGTGTGGCAGTAGTATTTTTTTATTAAATTTATGTATAAAAACTACATGAAAGGAAAAGGGCTTAAACATGATGCATACATATGCATTATTTTCTGTTGTAACAGAACTATAAAGGATGTTTGCAGCAACAGCCTCTACAGGTTGGATCAATATCGCAGGTGGGATGAGGCTAAAATCAAGGCTGGTTTTTTTTGGCTGAAGACCTGCAAGGCTTCCTGGCTTTCCAGCAGTAAAACCATCAACTTAACACCTAATGAGACACTTTGCAATGTCATGAAGAATGTGCAGTCAAACATGAGTAGAATGATATACGACTGCAAAAACCATTGACTTCTCAGTGTTTTATTTGCTTTTGTTGTCTGTTATAAGGAGATAATGTGTGTGAGTTAGAATGTATGGCTATGTGACAGTTGTTTTTTGAAGGTGTGGATGATTGTTAAATAAGGTCTCAGAGCATGCTTAAAAGAGCTGCAAGATTATTTTTGAAGAAATTTTATTTTATTAGATCTAATCCTCATAGTGTGTAAATGTTAGGACATTTAATAATATTTTAAACTGGGATTTCCCAGTGTTTCTAAAAGAAATAATATATCTGTTAACTTTATTGGAATGCTGCTCAGTTCTCTGACCAGTGCTTATGTTAAAATACTGATAACAACTAACCAAAAAGTAGCTGCCTGCAGAGACTTAAAAATGTATATTAAAGATATATGCTGCCCATCAGCAATTCTCATTAGAAGTTAACTTATTTTATTCTGTATATATTCTAGAAACTGTATAGTGCAAAACCAGTATTTTTCATGTAAATTTGTGCAATGCACTGTTAAAACAACAGGTGTATAAAGCTATGAGGAGAAGGGGGCTTTCCCTCTTGGTAGTCACATGCAGTACTTGCAGTCTGAGTAGCCTGCAGGGTTGGAAGAGTTTGAATGCATGTATATGCATCTTCATGACTCAACTGAAGCCTAAGGAATTGGGACTATAGAAAAAAAGACAAAAAAAACCTTGACTACCAAAACATGCAAACAGGCAATATACTCATAGTTCAGTGTCAAAGTCTGTAGCATAAAACAAACTGGATTCTGTTGAAACCAATAGCATTTTGTAGGAAAAAAAAAAAAAGAGAAAAAAAAAACACCAGAAAAAAAAAGAATGTAGTCCCACAATTCCTGTGCTTTGAAAGGAACACACAGTATTTTTATATACATCTCTTACCCACTGTGATTTTTTTAATGGGCTCTAATTCCAGAGTTTAGAATGTAGAACTGAAATTCTTAGCTCTGCCTTTTTGGGGGAATTAGACCCCACTAGAAATGTAATTATGCTGAAATGCATTAATTGAAGGCACTGTGCACACTGTTGGACTGCTGACAGTAGTTATGTTATCCTAACAAGTTCTGTAACTGGTCAAGGCACATTCATATTCACTGTATTTTTTTTTTCCCTGTCCCTGATAAAATTGAATTATTTTGATGGTTTTGTGGTACTGTAGATGGTGTTCTTAATTATTTAACAAGTATTTACAGGGGAGAGGTAGTTTTATTTAGGGGCGCATTACACTTTTATTTACATCATCTTTTACCAGCTTTTTTTGTAAAAATAAAAGACATTGTATCTCTCCTTTTGTGTATTTTTACAAGCTAGAGTTTAAATACTTTAGCTAAACAGATTAAACACTGACAACAGAGGCCTGGGTGCCCTGAAGTAATTTTTTTCCTTTTATGTCCTGTCATTGCAGCAGCATTTTTCTAGGCATCTTCTGAAACTGTTAATGGATTTCTCATGAAACTCAAACCTGAATTCATATATGTAATTCCTTATGTTACACATCTCCCACCATTTATGGAACCTGCCCCATGGAGCAGAATCATGTTAGATGATTGTCTTTTGATATTGCTTTAATTTCATTAAGCTTCTCAAAAATTACTCCACTACTGCATGAGCTGGTGCCAGGTCTGTGCTAAATCCAAAGCTATGGTAAAGCTGTCTAGAAACAAGCAAAACATCAGACAGGTCCTCTAAGATGCAGCAAATACAGCACTGACTGAGCTAACATGTGCAAAAGAATCTCTATGAAAAATCTGTAAGAGCAGGTTCAGGATAGCTTTGAAGAACTGGCACCATGAAGGCTGTTGCTTTCCACTTTGCATAATTATAATAGGTCAGGAGAAGCTTTCCTTCCTGCGGAGTCTAGGAGCCAGTGCCCACAATCAGTGTGTGCTGTCATGAACATGACATGGCAGTAAAGTTGAAAAGCAGCTAGAAAGTACAGAATTGTACTTGGGCATCAAGCAGTAAAAGCATTGAACATATTTATATAAGAGGGATGACATGTAGAGCTAGCTACTCGGGAACTGAAAAATGCTACAGGATTAAGGAAGGCTTGTTTAATATGACTGCTCACTGTATTGTACTCTTCCAAGCCACAGAGCCTTGCAGTAGCTGACGAAAGCAGGGGTGGCCTCCTTCCTGCTACCTGCCATGTGGAGCCTTCATCAGCTGCTGGTGAAGCTCAACACCCAGTTCACATCAGCTAAAGCCTGTTCTACATCTTATCATGCAGAACCAAGTGTGCTTTGACTGTAGTTAGTGGGGATGACAGCCCTTAAGTTGTACTAGATTTCACTTTGGGCTAGTACTGATAATCACATAAGAGTCACCATATTCACAGCAGAAATCCTCAAAGCAATGTTTTGTAAGGGTGCTTGTATGAGTAGGAAGCATTCAGCTGCTCATATTGCCATGACTTCATACTGACAAGGCACAGAACCTCAGTTCTCTGACTCGTTACCAAGGTGAACGGACTCATCACAGTCAGTTTCTCAATGCATGCATCAGAAACAGACTACAGGCACTAGAATAGGGAAGGCAAACAGGAAAACATTGAATAACATCCTTGGAGGGGAATATGCTCAGAAATAAAGACATCCCCGATCACAGCTGCAACTGCAAACTGAGGCAGTGGGGCCAGGTGGCTGCAGAGAGGGTCCCAGGTACATTCCTCAAGCTGGAGGCTTGCCACTGCTCATCAGTGCAGGTGAATGAGGCATGTGCATCTACAACAGAACACTGCTCAGCTGCAGGGGTACTTTTCAAATTGAACCGGGCAAGGATGGAATTTGCTGTGAAAGTTTGAGTGAGCTGGTAAAGCAAGGGATATTTCCTTTCACTGTGATACGTGGAAAAACACTTCAGGTAGAAGCATGAAATAGCACTGTGCTCTGCTCTGGAGGAAGTAGGTCTACTGCTTCCCAGAATGCCTCACACCACTTTAATAATGAAGGCAGCAAGAATAAATAAAATTACTTTGCAATAAATTGACACTGAGGCATTAAGGCTACTGCAGCAGGTTCGAGAGGCATATTGAAATAAGGCAGGAATTTACAGCAAGATGAGTTAAGCATATAGAATTAACACTCACTGCCCCTCAAACAAGAAATGTTGATACAAAGGATATTGTTTGACTACCCTGCCACACACTAGCTGCCACTTAAAGAAACAAGACCACCTGGCACTGAAGCTGTTCTACAGCATGGGCACAGACTGGTTCTCCCTTTAGCATTTAATGGAATGGTCTCTCAAGTAAGCTGGGTACAGGTGTAGATAAGTTTGCTATAGCAAATTTTAAAAATCACTCTTTTCAAGTAGAAGTTCTCAAGAGTTCTGCAAAAGGCTTGGTGACTATGCTCAATTTAAAAATTAACCGTGTCAGTAGCATTCTCAGAAAAGTAGGTTTTCATCTGTGTTTTTCCAGCTTCATAGCTAAAAAATAGACTAGGACAGTGATGTAGGTTTTATTAGTTTGTGAATCTGCTCAGATGGTGATGCTGTAAGTTAATCACAGAGTCAGCTTGTAACACTTGGCTGAAGCATGGTGTTCCCATAGAGAACACCACCACTGAAAGCACCAATAGCCCACAGAGAGCATCATCTGCAAGTAACCAGTGCTGGTTCTGCCATTACTGCCAAACACTACAAGTACAATTCCCAGCTGCAAACCCAACCCCAGAGGAGTGTGGGAGTTCAATCCTTCTGATGGCAGGCATCTAAACGGTAATTAGATCAAACTCTTCAAGTATAATCCACCAAGTGCACAGCTCTTGCACTTCACCTGCAGGCTGAAAAGGAAGCCAAGCAGATGCAGTATTATTGCACCTTGCCCCTCTGAAGTGTCCCTTCTCTCCATAACCTTGTGCAAGTAAAATGAGCAACACATTTACCAAGAAGCCATCACGATTAACACCAGTGACTCTGTTCCTCAGCATTTTGTGAGAACCATCCCTGAAAAGTTTTCTTTGGGTTTTACCTACAGACAAGAACACCAACTTAGCTAAATGCAGACCTGCTGTACCTGTAGAAACCATTCAGTACTTACACAGCATTTCTCAATCACTTTCTAGTGATGAAAAACAGGTGCAGGATACTTTGTACATTGAATAGAAGTGTGAAAAATAAGTGACTACTACTGGTGTTTTGTTCATTATGAAGGATGGTCTACTACCTGCGGCAGATGTCAATTTGAAGTTAACTTCAAGCATTTGATTAGTTCAAGAGCAGGAGCAGTGACAGAAACCCTTTCCACCTGACAGTCTACAAAGTCCTGAGTCAGTTGCTTCCCAGACCATCACTGATTTACTATACACCTCTAGGCTTGTTGCCTGTGCAAGTTACTGAATTTTCAATATGCACCCTCTGAGCTGGGCACAAACCCACCTGATCATTTGGGTATGCTTTGCGATACTTTTATTTTCATGCTTTCCTAGCTACATCTCACCGAGTACCTTCAACAATACCAACAAAAACAACAACAAAAAAATCTGCTCTACTTGCAGTTTTCTTGAAGAGCCCTAAACAAAAAACAAAGAACCCCATCCCACTCAGATGATGTATTTGAAACTGAACGTGCTATCGCAGGAGAGACGTTTCCCTTTGCATCTCCCACACAGGTCCTGGCGGTGGGGCCTCTTGGGATCCACGTGGCGCATCTTCACAGGGCAGGTGCACCGCGTCTGCTTGCAGCTCTGAGGGAGAAGGCGGCGGTCGGCGGGGGCGGCCGGGCCCGGGAGCGGCCGGGCTCAGGACAGGGCGGGGGTCCCTTACCTGGCAGGTGATATCCTCCACGCGATACGGGTTGTAGGACTTTTGGCAGGTCCGGCAGAACTGACGGAAATAGACCTGCGAGGAAGGCCGAGGTCAGTAGTGGGGCGGCGGCGAGGAGCCCTCGCCGGGGCAATCCGAGCCGGCCCTACCTTGTTGGTGCCCTGGACGCACCAGACGTAGGCGCTCTCCCAGCGGATGTTGCAGGCCTTGCAGTGGTAGTACCCGTACTTCTGCTCCAGGAACTGCCGGGGACAATGTTATTCGACGGTGCGGGCGCCTCCCGGGCCAGCCCGGCCCCGCTCTGCTCCCCCGTGGCCGACACTCACCTGGAAGCGCAGGCGGGTCTTGCCCGCAGGCGACTGCCGCTTCTGGGGCGAGGCCGGCGGCTCTGCCGGCTGGGCTGACGGCTCTGCCTCCGTCGCC
>WBNO01018675.1:17336-66508 GCA_013400575.1 Peucedramus taeniatus
GCCGCCTCGACGGCGATCATCGCCGGCCGCCAGCGCCGCCCGGCCCCGGCGGGGAGAAGCGCAGGAGGCCGCGGGCTCGCGGCGGCATCCCCCTCTCCGGTACGACCCCCGGCATCCTCTTCTGGAGCCAGCAGGGCCCGACCTTTCCAGCGGAGGACCTGAGGTATCACAGGATTTGCTTTGGCGTCAGCATTACGAAAAGGTCAATTAGCGTCGCAATGTCGTGCGATATGGGTGGGCAGCACTGGACCCCTCTGCTGAGGGGTTGCCAAGCTCGTTCCCAAGCAAGTTGCTATTGATATGAAGGTTTTGGAATGTGTGAGGAAGGATGGAAAGTCCTTTTATGAGATCGAGAAGGCGCCACTTTCTGCTGGTGGGGACCCAGAAACTTGTCAGGAAAGGTGATACCTTTTAAAGGGTAGTCAGTATATCTGAAAGAAACAGGCAAGCTCGTAGGCACACAAATATTCAAACCAGGGTAAGACAAGTAGTCTGTCACCCAAAAATCACATCCAAGGGCGATTAAACTATTTTCTGTCATAAAATTGTGCTTACAACATTTGCTTTTAATTTAATAATTGTGTGTCACAGTGTTCCTTCAGTAGTAAAGTGCTGTATAGAATGCCCAACTAGACTCACAAGGGCAGGCGTTCCTGAGAGGGGAGGGCAGCTTCCGAGGGCAGGAGATACGTCTGTGACTCTCACTCTAGGCACTGCTAATTGGCTTTGTCTTAGGAATATAACTCTTTCCCTCGTTCACCCACAGGGTTTAGAGGGTTCACAGCCACCACTTCACATTACCACTCCTGGGTGAGGGTAGCTGATTCAGGACAGAGCATCCCCAGGGGCTGCCTCTTGGCTTCTGCACTTTGTGTGTGGAGCATTTCAGGTCACGGCTGAAGGAGGGCACACCAGATTTAAGGAGAGAGCCTACGGGAGCTGCCCTGACTGACTGCTTGCCTTAAGCTCCATCAAACAGCAAGTTTGGGTAAGATTTCAGGCTGTCCTGGGACTCGAGTAAAAATTATTGGTGGCTTGAAAGAAAACCGGATGGTTTGCTTATTAAACCTTTGGTTCTTTCTTGGGGCACAGGTGACACAAGAAGTGCAAGTAGTACCTGGTGACAAAATCCTGGAAAAACAACTTTGCCAAAATGATGCCAAGGTCAATACTGTTCTGCCTGTGTTTATTTCCTTGTCATTAGCCTAAGAAGAGCTCAGGGAAGATGAGTCATCAGAGCTGAACAACCAAATAGGATCCGGATTGCTTTAGTTCATTCATATTTTTGGCCTCTAGAGGAGGTGAGCTCAGGGTCTGGTTGGCTTTTTGAGCCAACAGCATCCTCTGGATTTAATTTTCTGGTTTGCATACACAGAAAAGTGCTTGTATTTATTGTGCTTCATAAAGTCTTACCACTGTTATATCTTATTCCATCTGTCATGTAGCTTCGCAACATGCAGGTCATGCATGCTTATCATGCCCTCCCTGGTTTGTAAGAAATTCCTGGGTGGTTCCCTGTGGTGTGGCTGAGCAGGGATAACTGTGGGCAGACCAGGATGGATCCACTGTGTGAGCACAAGGGGGCTGCTTATTGAGCAGGTAGGAAGGGCACAGCCAGGCTGCTGCTTTATCTCTGACTGCCACTCCCCAAACTCCCCATTGCAGCAGGGCTGGTCACAGGAAGATATTTTTATATCATGATGTGTGGCACCTATGGTGCAGGCAGTTACAGGAGGAGTCCAGTATCCCTGGAAGCAGATGCAGGCTCTTTCAGAGCCCACCCAGTCCTCAGAAACTTCAGTTTCAAGGGACACTGAACTTTAGTGGGAAAATGTCATGAATGCATTGCAACACATCAAGACCTCTTGAGATTTTTGTAATAATTTATTAGCTAAAATTAAAGTTGAACTCTTGGTTTAAACATGACCAGTGAAGCCGCCTTCAGGGAATGCCAAGTCTGAACCCAGCCAATGTGTTCTGCAAATTGTCCATCCACAACGTACCTCCACTTGAAGTGGGCACCCAGCATATTTTCACATGCAGCATTTAGAATGAGAAAACATTGTACCTGCTGCTGAGCATGGTTCTTGTCTCTAACTTGCTGCAGGCTTTTCTGATATGTCATAATGAAAGCACAGTCTGGAGTCTGGAGTGATGCTGAGTAGTTTTGCAGGATCTGGCTGTGAGGCAGCCAGCTCACACATAGTGAACACCTCAGTGTATCTAAATCCATGGATAATTCCTTTCTGCTTTCTTTTGTGGGGGGCAGGAGAAAAGATACTGCCTACCCTGCTATTACTGGAAGCCGCTGATTGAATATTTGAGTATAAAAAGACTTGGCAAGTAAACCTGATCATACATCATTCTGAATTATTCCTTGTTAGTCCTTCTGTTGAAAAATGGATAAAAGGATAAGAGTTAGCAAGAACAAAGAAGAGGGAGGGAAAGGACCACTGAAATATGAACTTGTTGTAGTTTGTAACTTTTATTAAAAATATTGCCTTACAATAATCTTAGAAGAGGGTTGATTTCCACAGAAGAACACTTGTGCTGTAAACCAGTCTGGAGATGGAGAAGTATCTCAAAACCAAGGAATTTTGTTTGCTCCTTTGTAAGGGATTTTTGTGCCTTCCCTTTATTCAACTAGAATCAAAGGTAAAAATAGAGGATAAACTTTTACTTGTAAGGAATTCTGATAATACTGTAAGGAATGAGCAAAGCAACCTTGCTGTTTACTCAGTGACTGCTTCAGCACACTGTGTGATGTTTCAATCACTTGCTTCTCCTGACAGAGATTAAAAGCATCTGGCATAGCCCAGGACTACTACAAAATTGTAATCATTGTGTCTATGCTTCCTCTGGGTGACTCCCAAGGGAAGTCACTGTAGGTGCTGTTTACTGAGCTGAATTTGGGGCAGCAAGAGGAGGTTTGGTGGGTGCCTGTTGCTGTGCAGGCTCTAGAGCCTCAAGCGAGAAGGGTTGGTTTGCAAATCCCAAGTGAGTTAAGGATAAATCAGAGTCTTGAACTTGAAAGCCTAAATCCCAAACATGCTGCACTTCAGGTGTGTGCATGCTGTAGTTATGAGCACTCCATAAAGGCAGCCAATGCAGCTGGGTAAGAAAGCAAAGGGTGGTCACCTCCTCTTTTTCCGCTCTTCCCATTTCAGCTTAATATCCATTTCAGCTCCCTGCCCCTCCTGCCTTGGCTCTTGCATGCTGTGCCTGGGTCTGTGCAAAGTGGCGTCACCCTCCCATGTCATGCTCTGCCTCTCTGCATGTCCGTGCTGCTGATTTGTGGAGCTGTGCCAGGTGTTTGCAGAGGAAGAGAGGCCTCTGAAGGATTGTCCTGAAGGATGGAAAGCTTCCAGGCAACACCTTAAGATGGTGGTGCTACCAAAGATGCTGGGACAAAATACTGCTGTGAAAGTGATGTTCAGATGAGACCTAGCAGCAGTAGTTTCTGATTTCCAGGGGATGTGCAATCCCTTCATTTCTACCTTACTTGTTATGCACCTAGGCTATGGATAGAAATAAAATTAGAGACTTAATAGGGCAATAATAATTTACCATGGGAAAAAGTCTTTGCTGTTGCCTTGAATTAAAATATTCCTTTATTGTGTATTGGGTGATCCTCTATATGCAGTTTAGGGTAAACTCCATGAAATGCATAAGCTTGATCTTATTTATAGTGTAGATCCAGAGCACTTCTTTTTGTGGCTTAGGAGAATTAGGAATTGGAGCCTAATTGTGCAGAGGTATTGGTGCTTTTGCTTGTTCTTCTATGGTTATCTTTTTGCTAGGAAGGATGTGTCACCTGGTCCTTTGCTGAACTAGGACCTGTCTCCCACTCTGTCTCTCAAGAGTGGCAGCACACGGGGGACTTGGCACCTTTTGTCACTCCCATAGTCCACCCTCACAGAGCCAGCAACTGTAAGATCTTAGCAGACAAGTGACTTTATCCTTTAAAAAAATTTATGTTGTTTGGGATGTTGTTGTTATGTTGCTTGGTGAGTGAGAACAGGGGAGAAAATACATTTTGGGAATAAGATGAAGCATTGAGATCTGTGCAGTCAAGTTTTTCCCAAGAAACCTCCCCAGCCAGACACAGGCAGAAACTGCTTTGGTGAGGATGAGCCGATTGATTGATGTTGCTCCTGCCCCAAGCTGCTTGTGTTTCACACAAAGGCAGAGTGCAGTTGTACCATATAGCTGGAGAAAACACAAGAGTCATGGGTTTCCTGCTAGTTCATTGCTCCTGCAGATGTCTGTAGTGCAGAAGCACTAGGAAAGACCTGCCTTTCCTGCATCCCAGGCTCTTCTGCTATTGTTCAACATAACACCTGGCCCCATTGCAGCACTGTTACGTCTCATCCTGAGCATGTTTATCTTCAAGTCTCCTCTGTCCTGTCCTTAGCAAGGTACTGCTGCTCAATCCTGCTTGGTAAATCTCCACAACAATCAGCATCTTTTATTCCATGGCTAATACCCTTGACCAGTCCCAGAGTCTGAATTTCAGGGTGCAGAAAATTAGATAAATGTCCCTTCCTCTCCTCTTCAGCAGCAGTCATTGCTGTGTCCCTGTTGTCTCCTCTTACAGGTGAGATCCCATCAAATCATCCTTACCTTCTCCTGGATGAGGTGGCAAAGGCTTCCAGGCACCCTCCTCTGGTGTGCTGCATCTGCCTGTCCTCTGCTGTCTTTGTGATTTCTCTGTTCATGGGAGTGCTGTCCCCCTTTTCTCATGGGTTCCTCTTCCTAATGATGCCTGTTTCAGTCCAGTCCTAATCTGTATTTATGCCTGCCTTGGGAGCAGTGCTCTCTACCAAGCAACTTAGAGCCTCTGAGATTTTATGAAATTGAAGTGGTGTGGAAGGGAAACAAGCCTTGTTACCTGGCTGGGCAGCCTCCTTTGTGTCCCCCCTATGTGTTCAGTCTCTGTTCTGTATGGGAACAGAGCCTTTCACTGAAGCTCTGGGTTAGCAGTAAAGGGCAGAAATTATTAAGATAAAATCCTCCTGTTGCACTTGGTGTTCCCCCACGCTTATTTTTAAGATGTCTCAAACCATTAATCAACAAGTAAGTGCATGATGCCTCAGGTCACAATGTTCCAGTACTTCATAATTAGAACTAAGTGTATAAGGCTGCGTGATCTGCCTTCTAAATGAAGAGGCCTTTTGCCAGCCATCCCATTAGAAAAGGTCTTCTGGTCCATGAAAAGAGATGAAATCAGGGAATCACTGAAGGATAATTTTGTAAATTGACTGCTGACAGTGAGTTGGTTAGGCAGTTGTATCCCTAGAACTGTAAAACAATTACTAGCAGCAGGTTTTTCTTTAAGCAAGTAAATGCCTTTGTGTGAGATACCTTTACCCAGATTCAAATAAGAAAGGATTCTGAGTCATTCACTATTCCCTTTTGTTGTCATTTGATCTTTTTCTGGAGTTGGAGTATTATCAGAATTAAGATGAAAAGTTGTAATAAATGACCTGATGACTAATGCATGAATTGGTCCAGAAGAGCCAAAATTAGCATCCTGCCCCATCAGACAGGGACAAGGAGGTGAGGTGAGGATGGCTCTGAAAGCACTGGATTCAGATTTAAAAGTCAGTGATATTTTGCACTGCAGGCACAGGTTCTCACAGACAGGTGGTCAAAGGACTTTAGAAACAGGCATGCCTTGGATGTCACAGCTCTGGTTGGCCTCCCCAAGAGCATCCCAATCAGCCTGCTCAGCATCTGCACTGCAGGTGTGGGGACCCCACTGCGGCGTGGGGACTGCACTGGGGATGTGTGTGGGGATGGCTGTGGAGCACAGCGCTGCCATCAGGGCTGGAGAGCACAGTGACAATGGGATGTGCACAGCCTGGTAAATGGTGGGGCTTCAGGATGGATGTGCAGTTGCAGGTCCAGGTCCAGGTGAGTTTATTTGGCATCTATCACCCACTGAGGGTCCCAGCCCCCTTTTAATTTTCTATGTAGGAACCTGGGGTTAGGGGCGTAAATCAAGAGAGCTAATGTGGAGGTAGATCACACAGATGTGGTTTTGTGCCTATTCAATCTATAATTTGGGTTTTGCAAAAACGATCAGAGTAAATGACACCAAAATATTGTCCCACAGGTTTAATTTAGTTGTCAAAAATGTATAAATAAATACATTTAATACCATCTACAGCAGCAGTTGCTCCATAGATTCATTTAATTGAAGAAAGACACCCAAAAGAAAAATCACATCACTCACACTCACTCACCTGCCAAAGCTTTCTCCGTATTAAAAGGAATGTTAATGGTGAGCCCCGTGGGAGTGATAAGAGTTAATAGCATCAATATTCTGTATCTCAGGTTACACACAAAAAATATCATTGCACTCAGTTACCAGCCATTTGTATCATGCCATCGAAGGTGCCTGGATGTGGACTAAAACTCTTTTGTGTTAGCATAACCATAGAATAAAAATGCTTCTTGTCCTGCTGCCAAATTTTTATCAAATATTAAAAATTAGTATCAGTAATGCTGATCAGCAAATAAGCAAGCCCTTCAAAATAGGCACACCATTACCTAAATTAACTCAAGCTGTCTAGAAAAAAATGTCAGGGAAATGAGGAGAAATAAATCTCAAACGTAATAGACATCTCTTAATACTTCTCTTAGCTAATGTTGTATATTAATCCTATGAAAACAGCCTTGACACAGTGTTATGTGCACTTTTAAAACCGTGATGAAGCAGAACATTTTTTAATAAACCACAGTATCAGTAGAGTCTGTATGTCACTGCAGCTGAGGCAGATATGCTCTGGGCTTTGTATATTTGCTGATTTTCCAGAGAAATGAAAGCATGAATGACTTCGTCAACAAGATCTTTTCCTTTCTGAGGTGCCTAAGTAGAGATGCTGGGTATGAAGCCAGGGGAATATTTGTTCCTGCCTGGGGTGTCCATTCTACCATTAGTTAAGAGTAATCTCTTCTTATAAACTCACAACTCCTCAGAAACACAATGGGTTTAAGCTGCTGTAAGGGAGATGTGGATTAGACACTGATGGGGCAAATAGAAGCGGTGGTGCTGAAGGCAGGGTAGTCCGGGCAGGCAGCAGCGATCTCCCGGGGAAGGTCGGGCAAACATCTCTGCGGCAGCCTGAGCTCGGCTGCTGGCTTCGCTTTGGGGCGGCACGGCGAGAGCAGGCGACCCCGCAGGGCTCCTGCTGGCCCTGCTTACCTGGTTGCCTGGCACCTTGTGCGAATGCCCTTTATCCTCCGCGGTGACACTGCGGCACCAATAAAACCTCGCGTCTCTCTGGGTACCTGCGCTTGCGGCTGGAGCTGCTGGCAGCGCCTTCGGGACCCAGCATCTGCCCAAGCTGGAGACGTCAGGTGTGGTTCACAGCCCAGAAATTAAATCGGTGTCCTGAACTGCTTGCAGATTTTATTCAGCTGGCAGCATCTTGCATCCTGCCTGCCAGAGAACGAGCCTTGGACAGAGCTGTTTTGGATTGGATAGTCAGAGGAAGGAATAAAAAGCGGTCAGCCCCTTGTTTCAGGGTGAAAGAATTAAAGAAAAACAAAAGATTGGAATAAACATACACAAAAGGGCCACCATAAGAACTCCTTTCCTCTGCTCAGTCCTTTCCTCTTATATTATAAGAAAGCAAAATACTAGCAATGTTATTAAATTAATTTCAGGATATTAAAAGATATTAATTACTAAAATAAGATAAATAAATAGCATTTATTTCATACACACTGTTTAAAGCATATAGTTTCTAAATAAAATATTTGAAACATGTATTTTACCCGTAGGTACATGGGTAATCTAAATGCTGAGGAAGTTTCAGTAGGAGATTCTTGTTGCTGAAATCAAAGCTGACTGGGACCAAAGGAGTAGCTGCCCACAGACATCTGTGAGGTGTCAGTGCTCAGTGTTTCCACCCAGCTGTGAGTGGTACCGTGCAGTAACCCCAGGCCCATGAGGGAAAGTCCACCCAAACAAACCCGGCCCAAACCCCTCCAGGCAAGGGAGCCCTGTGCAGGATAGGAGCTGGGGATGAATGGGAGATGACAGAATCACCACTTCCCGTGAAAATACAGATATTCATTCTTGCAAAACAAGTTGCTTCAAGCACCAAGAAGTCTAAACAAATCCAGGTCTCAAATGCAAGGTGCTAATGCAAAACCAGCTAAGGAAGGGACCTTCCCGGTTCACAAAGATCAAGTGCAAAGATGCAGGGTCATTACATTATCATGCTTATGTACAGAGGAAGAAGTTATACATGGGAGTGATAAATTTGCATAAGATCATGCTGGAAATAGGGGCAAAGCTGCGCACTGGCAACAAGTGCACTAAGCTCAAGAGGTACCATAATCCTGAGGAAGCAGCATGTACAGTGTGATCCCTCATGACAAAAAAATTGTATTTCTCTACTACTGCCAAACATCCACAGAATCAATTTTCACTTGTAGCTTCTTGAAGTGTTTGAGTGGAATTGCTGAGACCCTCCTTAGGACCTGCCATAAGCAGTGAGCAATCACCTCCAGTCTCTACAGACATATGAATCCTGCTACCAGAGAGACTCTACGGGGAGGATGACTGCTGGGTTCCTCCAGCAAGCAGCAATTCATTGTAAGAGCTTCTTTAAACCCTTTGATTCAGTAGCAAAGGAAAGGTGTCCAAGCATATTTTCCCTTCAAGTGGAGAGGCTGTCTCATAGCTTGTGGCTGCTCCCTGTTCCTGCAGCATGCTGGCACTCACTGTTAGCATCCCAGGCCTTTTGACATTCAAGACATTTTTGGCAGTGATCTTAGCCTTTATTAGATAATGAAAGATATTATCTGAGAACTCAGGAGATTTTAGAAAGACCTTAAGTAACCAAAAATTTAATTTTGAGGGATAACAAACAGTAAGAGCCATTGGTCAGCCAAAGTAGGAAGCACTACTATATGAGTGCAAATTTCACTGTTGCTTGTGCAAAAAGGCATGCCACAGCTGAGCTCCTCCCGGGAGATTTCTTGGATCAGATGCCCAAATCTGGAAGCCCTGAGAAGCCAAGCTCTGCAGAAAAGGAGACTGACCCATGCTCCCTGTTGCAGAGTAGTAACAGCATCAGTTTGCAGTCACTGCTGTTGCCCCAAAGCAGAAGCAGTCCTGGTGCAACACAGACTCCCAACCCCTCCAGGGATTTCACAGCCGTGCCGGTGGGAATTGGTGGCTCAGGGCTGTGCTTGGGTTGCTCAGAGGGGCTGCTTTGGGGGTAGGCTCCCCTTGAGTGCTGTGCTAACTGCCAGGGCAAGAAGAGGAGGGGTGGATGTCTTGTGTAACACATGCCATCTCTGAGTAGCTCAATACAAACCTTTTTGCATCCCACAGTTTTGAGATGTTGCTGTGTCACCACACAGCACCACACATTTAGCTGGAAAAACCCAGATCAGTAGGAAAATATTTCTAAAATCCTAAACAATTTAAGGAGGTTTAAATCTATGTGACACTGTAAAAAGTCTAATGGGGGTGTTTCAGACTCCTCAAGAGGTAGTCTGCTGTGTGTGGCTTCATCCTCCCTCAGACTAGGGCTTTCCTGGCATAAATGCAGCAGTGAATTACATTCAGGACCTTATGGACAGTTCAGTGAAAGCTCAGGACAATGGGTTGAAGTGAAGCTGAACTAGACCAAACTTGGGATGAAAAAGCACAGTGAAGGCAAGATCACTCTCTAGTGTCTGAAGAGTCCTGGGCAGGTAGCAAAAAGCAAAAAGAAAACCCTGCAGTATTTAATAGAGTAATAAAAGGCAAAAAAAGACAGGAAAAGAGAAGGGCTAAAAAGAGTGCATAAATGGGTTATAAATATAACCTACCAGTGGTTCCAAATGTTGAAAGGTTTCTGGTAGGCAGATTTCAGTGACTTGTTTTGGTAATTAATGTTATTTAATTATCTTGATAATGAGAAGTATGCAGAAAGTGGGAGCACACAGATAGAATCTGCTAATGAAAACAGTTGAGAGACTTCAGGAGGGCAGCACAGAGAAATGGCCTGGACAAGGAGCAGGGGAGATGGGCTGAGTCAAGGCCTTGAATAGGGTAGGTGGTTGGAACTCCTTAACAAGAAACAGCTATTTTTGTACTTCAGTTCTGCCATTGAGGCACTTGGACTGAGGAAAGGAGTCTCAAACTGATGTTGTTCCTTTGTGAAGGTGGGGAAATAGGGTACAAAATCAGTAGAGCCTACTACACAGTAGCAAGTCTTGAGCAGGAAGTTGTGAGGTGGCTTTGTAAATTGTAGGTACACAGGTTGTGGTAATTGGGAGTGGGGCTGTGGCTGAGCCTCATCCCCAGTGGGTGCAGCTGTGAAAAGCTGGTGAGCAGCATGGACAGCAGTGAGCCATGGAGTGCCCAGGGGCACTGAGCAACCACCAAAGGGAACAGAGGGCACACAGGTGCAGTGCATGGACATGAGTGGTATAAGAGGTTGGGCAAAAGGACAAGAAGAGCAGATGCTTGAAGCCTTTTGAAATGGGATGGTGTTGAAGTATGGGTTGAAGCTTTCTGACATTATATGTTGATACTCTGTGTGGCCATCTCAACTGTGATGTGCTGTTGTGTATGCTGTGATAGTAAATGGAATTTTCCATTTCTTCCACTGACAGTGGCCACTGGGCAGGAGAGCTGGCACTGGTGGGTGGGTGCAGGGACCCGCAGAGAATTGTATTTCAGTCCTCTGGACAAACTTTCACATGGGGATAAATTGTAAGGGTGAGAAGTCTACCATACATCAAATTCCTCTGTTCTGCTCTGGTAAAGGTAGCCAGAATTTGCCAGATTTTATCAGAGCCTTGTGTTGCCAAATGCTGCTTTATTGCTGAGGAAGGCTGAGCTGGGCTTGGGTGCTTTACCAGATACATGTTTTTAAGCAAGTCCCTTTAATATTTCTCCGGTATGTTTTTATACGTGGGCCCCACCATTCATGCTGAGCCTGTGTGAATGGCAGCATCAATAGTCACTAAATCTTTGTTGATGTTCTTTTAAACAGAAAGTAAAAATCCCTTGACTCTGACATTTACAATAGGTATTATCTGCTCTCTGACATTTGGGCTCATAAACCGAGGTCAACCAAATTTCTGTTCTTAACTTCCCTGCTATATCAGACCAGATATGAACTGACTGGCTGTCCCTTCTTCTAAATAGCAGCCACCTGCCCTTCGCTCCCCGCATGCGAGTCAGGAAGCCTGGGAGTGATCTCAGTGATGATGGACTGAGCCTCAAGAAAATAAATGAGTGTCCTCAGGAGTGTATGGCAGAGCAGGAAACCAGCTGAGGGTCTTCTATAGCCCACTCTTGCACGGTGAGGAATTATTTCTTTGAGCCCACAGGCATTCGGGAGGTCTGTGTGCACTGGCTCAGTGCAGCAGCCGTGCCTGGTGTTTCAGTGCTGCTATGGCGGTGCAGCCGCAGCCGTGGCGCGGAGTTTCGGGCGGTGACCCTGCTGGGTTCTGCCAGCAAGGCTGGCCGTGGATGGAGGGGGATGCTCTGGGCTGCTTCCCTGAGGCTGTGTGATGGTGGTGGTATCGCACTGCTGTCTCTGACATGTAGGCATGGTTTTAAAGGGATGAGAATCAGGACAAGGTTTTCATATCTGCTTTGAAGACAGGTCATTTGAAGCGGCATTAACAGTGGTTTTCTGTGTCTGCATTAGCCTGGTGGGGAACATATGAACAGAAACAATATAACCCTGCCCTGGGCTCAGTAGTTGGGTGACTAAATGTAGGGGTAAATGGATCACTGTGGAGCTCAGAAATACAAGGCTAAGACAGGAGCTGAGGCAGAGCATGAAAAGCAGCGGGTTTGCCTGATCTCCCTCTCTTTTCTTTTTCTTTGAGAGGGGACTCAAAATGGCAGCAAGTGCGTCAATAAAGTTTTTATTTTTAAAGGAGCAGAGTGACAAAGATAAAATTACAGTGGCACAATACTCTGTCCTGCTGCTCATCATTAAGACAAACAAGAACACTTACACTGCCTTTAATTTGGCATGTATCAGGTTCAGTAAGCCAGCAGCATATTTGGCCTTAGCCTCTGCCCTGAACTGGAACCAAACTTAGTGTAACCCAGAGCTTGGTCCAGCATTACTTTCTCCTGGCAGCATTTTGGCACTCGTGCAGCACAGAGACCAGCAGCAGCTGTAAAATTTGCACAGCAGTGTTAACCCTGCTGAGTGAAAGGCAGGTAAGGATCAGTCAGATAACTAAGCTTTGTAATGGGTTGTGCAGTTTTGTTTGCTGGTAATGTCTAAAGGGAAACAGCTTAGGAAGAGCACCATAAGAGAAATGGAGGACACTGCTGGGAGTTCCAGTGCAGTGATGCTGGTGTTAGAGCAGGGCCCCCCTGTCCAACCCAGCAGCTGATCTGTCAGGGCCCAAGGCAGGTGCCTGGGAAGAGCAGGGGAATGGAGAAAGCCCAGCATGCCAGCCCCCTACCCTGACCACTTTTCCACCACCAACACATCACATCCCAGCTATTTCCTGATCACATTTGTGGCTTTAAGCAGCCAAGGCCCCAGAGAGTCCCAAGTCAAGTCACTGATGACCTACTCCCACATTTAATAGGCATCTTTTTCTCTTGGGCAGGGCAGAGGTGGGGAACAAGGCGGAACAGAAGTGTCTTTATTCACCTGCCTGTTACTATGTAGACAGTTTCCATGAAAAAAATCCTAGCCTTGCTACTGAAGGAGAGTGGAGATAGCTGGTGTGAGGTTTCTGGACATTATGTGCTGGGTGGAGGAGACTGTAGTTTGTCTGACATTAGTCCAAGCTGTTTGCACTAGTGAAGTTTTTAATCAGCCTGTCATAGCAGGGCTGTGAAAGGTTGCAATTTTCCAAGTACCAAGAAAATAATGGCAAAGAGAATGGAAAATAATATATAGTCTGTATTCTGTGCATTGTGCGTGATAACCAGCAGCTGAGTGGCACTGGGGATGAATCACAAAGTCACCTTCTCAGTAAGGCATATCCCACTCACCCCAACAGGTGTATTGTCTTGAGTCTCCCATACTGTAGTGCCAATGGAAGCAAGCTTTCAGGCATAATTTAAAAACAGCAGGAGGGGGAGAACATGCTGGGGGAGAAGGCATCACTGGTCACTGTCTTTTAAGCTTTACTGTTGTTAGTTATTAAAACTATTCTTTACTGTATTTACTGTTTAAGTTATTAAAACTCTGTTCAAAAGAAAATGGATTTACATTATTTTTGTTGCGTTCAAGGCAATGAAGCTGGTGAAGAGTCTGGAACACAAGTTCTAGTTCTTGTGTTCTAGTTTTAGCACAAGCAGGAGCTGAGGGAGCTGGGATGTTTATCCTGGAGAAAAAGAGGCTCAGGGAGACCTTATCCCTGTCTACAACTGCCTGAGAGGAGGCTGTAGCCAGGTGGGGGTTGGTCTCTTCTCTCAGTCAGTTAGCAACAAGAGGACATGGCCCCAAGCTGCACCAGGAGAGGTTGTGTTTGCACATAGAATTTTCTACACAGAAAGGATGATTAGACATTGGAATGCACTGCCCAGGGAGGTGGTGGAGTCACCATCCCTGAAAGTATTAAGGAAAGACTGGATACAGCACTTGGTTGGTTAGATTTGATGGTTTCAGAGATCTTTTCCAACCGTGTGATTCCGTCTGCTTATGCTGCTGGTAACAGAAGCTTAGATTACAATATAAGTATCTTCTTTTGTTTAGTGTGGTAAAAGACATAGTATACTTTTGTTTTTGAGAGTGCCACACTGCATAGAGATCTCAGGCAATCCAGTTTTCAAATCTAAATTTTTTTTTATTCAGCTTGTAACAGGTGGATGATGCACCAAATTGAAAAATCACTTTGCTGGTAAGAAGTAATTTTTGCTACCTATTCCTTTAAATCCTTTAAATTAATGCTGAAGAGCTACAAATCAGCTTAATCACTACAGTTACATTTTCTTCTAAGTGCTTAACATGGTCCCAGCAGAATTTATCATTTAGTGCAAAGAGGACAATGACACACAGGACAATTCTATGTGGTATCACAGCTGAAAACAGTTGTAAAAAATCTTGTGCAGAGGGAGTCAGGTGGAATTTGCTCCTTTACCTCTTAGAGCCAAAAGCATCATTTTCAGTTGTGCATTGGGCAGTTGTGTGTAAAACACGGATGCTCCTGAGAGCAGCTGATCCCAGCCTCACCTTCCTGAAGCAGGACGAGTACAGACAGGCTGCCTGTAGGTGTCAGACTCGGACTGCACAGAGGCATGAATGCAAGTCAGGAGCAGGTGGGGCTTCTGGTTTGTTTCTTAAATCAAAGCAACCTCACATGTTGCCTGTTTTAGTTAAAAAGTAAGCATTCAATCTAAAGTTTGTTCTGTTCCAATCAAAAGAGGGAGAACTGCAGACAATACTGCTGATACGGTCACATCCCATACCTGTTTTAATGCAAATACTTCTGAGAAATAAAAAGTAAGTTTTAAATTATTAAATTGTGCACTCTGCAGCCATCTCAAGACCCACAGCATAAGCATTTTCAGCCTTCTGCCTTCTTATATGTTCATAACTTTTTTTCCTTCACCACTGCGAACAGGCTTCCAGAGGGGAACACACATGAAATATAAGAGGACCCAAAGGAGCTGTCACACCTTCCCTCAGAATGAGAACTGAGAAAAATACTATTTCTAATCTTCTGTCTTGCAATGACGATACTAATTATAAACAACAGTTTAATATAGAAGAGTTTGTTACAGAAACCTACTAAAAGAGAAGGGCAAAAGGCTGTTACCGGATTTTGACACTGCTCTACTTTCCTGAAGGAGTGGGGCAAATGGTACTTGACTGCAGACTAAAAAGTGACAATACCTTTTAGAAGCAGCAGGTCTGAAGCCAGTTCTCCATAAATATGTCAGTTAACTCGGGGGAAACATTTAAACTTACTGGCTTAATTACAAATAGGGGACTGTGCTGGGATAAATGATTAATTAGAAATTTTACAGCTTACATTTTGTTAAATTTAATATTAAGTGGCTACCAAATAGAATTAAACTTGCCCTTATTAATACCAAGATAAGACAAAGATGGCATTCACATTACTATTGAATCCATTGCTTTATAGCACAATGCAGATTACAGAAAAATACTAAGCTTGAAACTAACTTCTTGCTTGTATGTGAGCCAAAGATGAAGGCATTCATGTAGAAGGTAGATAAAATGTGTACTTATCAGTTCCAAGAGGAACTTTTACATGGCTCAATTTTCTGCATAAATTCCAGAATTTTCAAAATTAAAATTTTGTTTCATGTGGTGGTCTGAAGTGAGTATAAATCCTGAAAAATGGAAAGGCAGGCTTGTAAACGTCAAACTGCCCATTCAAATCACTCTGGATGAAAATTCAGAATACAGTTTTTCATGTAAGTCTGAACTATGCAGGGTCCTTCTAGAGCAGAGGCAGAAGTCCACCTCTGTCTGTCAATGAAATCACAGATCTCACCAAAATACAGTGTTGTACTCGGTTCATGAATTACAGTGGGCAGAAACCAATACTGGTAACCTCTAGAAAAGTGAATACAGTTCCTGAAAAACAACCCAACCAACCAGACAAAAAAAAAAAAAACAACCCATAAAATAATATCCTTTAAATTTCTAAAAGCTTTTAAAAACACTTTGTTGTAAAAAATAACGATCCAGGAAGTATTTTGTGGTAAGAATATTTTATATATTTTTTTTACACTTTTAACACTTACAAAAACATTCAAACACAAAAAAATTAAATAACTTTGGGAGCAGAATAAATCCTTCTGCCTACACACATACATCAATTCCAAGCTGTTGGCACAAAAAGTAATCCACATTCATAAAACCCTTACTACTATATCAAACATAAGTTAAGTAAATCATAGGCACTATTTTATCAAATCCATATTTCCACAATTCTGCAGTAAATCTCTAAACACAGAGCCCCATGATTTCCTGATATCAATGAACTGGTAATGCACAAAGGCTTTCTAGCAAACAGACAGTCTGTCTTCTCAGGAAGTCATTTGCTGTATTTTGGGGGAAACGGCAGAGAAAAAAATCCCTATAGAACTCAAGCTGAATTTACCCAAGCGATGAATTACTTAACTTAAGGAAACGTACACAAGTTTGATGCAGCCATGGTAAAACCCCCAATATTGTCATCCAAACTGACTTTCAAAATTTCTAAGTCAAGCAAAGTTTGATAAAACCCATCAATTTAAATTCCCCTTTCTTCAGTGAAGACTGCAACATTGATTTGTACAATGCTGAAATATTAAAATTCAGGCTTTACTGAGATTATGCACATTTGATCTAGTCCTGTTTTCTGCTGAACAGTGCCATGAGATACATCCCTTCCCTGTACCTGCAGGTGACTCAAGGCTAGATTAGTGATATGTACTGCTCTGTACTGGTGAAAGGTGGTTTCTACTGAAATCTGACAATTACAGTATACTTGACACCCTAGCTTTGAAGTCTTAGCACAGATCTTGGTCTAGTGTGTGACATCACCCATCAACCCAGAGCTTGCTTGAGTAGTTTAAGTTGTAAGTTAGTCTCCACTCCTTCCTATTTGGTTTATTCCAAGTCAAGTAGTATTGCATGGCTTTTCATCCAGGAATATGTTAATGTTGGCCTAAAATTCAAGTGCCAGAATTTCAGGATTAGTTATCCTCTTAGTGGTGGGAGCAGAATACACCAGCAGTCCCAAACTCTATTACTAATGGGGTTGAAGGCTACCTACCATCCAGTCTGACTTGTAGTGTTTGTCAATCATTGCACAAAGGATATACCATTCACATTCTCTTACTTCATCAACTGTACATCCAAAATACTGAAAAACCTTCAAAGAAAATCCCTTCCACTTAACTAGTCCCACTCAATACAATTTTAACTACAGATTTTTGCATGATGTCTTCCAAAACAGAAAACAATGGTTCAATGCTAAATATATCAGTTGGTCTGAGCAAAATGTGTTCGAGTAAGTCAGAGCCACCAGAGGAGTTTAATAGCTTGTAAACAGACATAGCAGGTTTCATACTCTGTTACCAGTAATGTAAGATACACATATGTAAGGCAAAGTACATATTTAAACACACTTACATGGGCAATATCTTCTGTAAAAATATTTACAATTTAAAATAAACCAATTTAAGAAATGGATGAAAGTAAAAAAATAGGATACAGAAAACTCCCTCATACCATGGAACATCACCTAAATGAATATCATTTGGCATCAAGAGTCAACTCATTTCCTTAAAATTTGTATGTTACAAGTGCATAGTTGTGTTTCCTTCTCCTTAACTATCAGCATTTACAGTTGCTGCAGGCTGCGAGTATAGTGGTATTAGAACAAATCAAAATTATCACTTGCTCTTTCTTTTGCAAGGAAACCGGCTATAAAAAAATTTTCCCCGAACAGCAAGCCATGTGTTAAAAATGTGGCTACAATAGTGAAGGCCATCTTTCCTGAGCCAGGAATTTAAGGTTAGAAAGATTGTACAACTGATATTAAGCCCTTCTGGCAATCAAACATAAGAGTAGGTAAAGCCAATAAATCAACATAGGAAAGATGCAATCTATACTATTGCATTGTGTGTGTCTGCTACATTCAAACCTTTTAATGTGACAGAAGTCATGGCTACAACTCCCTGTTCTGCCTAATCCTCCAGAGTAACTGCTGATTCTTCCTGCAGTACTGAAGGACAGATTCAGTCCCACTGAGATCACATACAATTGTTAAAAACAACATTTCCCTAGCACTGTAGCAGTCTGCAATCAGAACATAAGCTCTAATTCATGTAGCCTTGTTTCAATAGTACATATTCACCAATCTTTCTGCTGAGTTAAAACAGGCTGAAAATGAATTTTTGGGTAATGTATGTTGACAGTTATCCTTGCTGTTTTTCAAGATGGGCATTTCTTTGGCATTCATTCATTTTTGCCCCAACATTGGCCACTCTCATAAATGCTCATATTGATAACATTTTTAGCAAGCAATAAAAAAGCCCCCAGAACTGATAGCAATTTAATGTAGAAGTGATTGTATGACCACCAAACATCTGATGTTAGATGTCATTAAAGTGCTGCTTATAATAATCTCTGCCAGTTTGTGCTAATTAGAGACAGAGAGGTTTGGAATTTTTACAAATTCCAAGAGTCACATCTGAACAGTTTGTTTAATCAAGCTGTCTTTTAGCCTGGTGAGGAAGTATCCATGAGCACTGGAACTCTGCATTAAGCTGTGCAGATCAGTAGCAGCCGTCTTTCCAACTCTCATCTTTCACGTTGCCATATGTCTTAGGAGTGGGTAATGATCTAAAATGAAATGAGATGTTTTTCAGTTTCATATGTAACTGCTGAAGTATCTACAATACATTACAATTTAAACATTTTATAAATAACTGAAATGTACACTTCATTCATTTACTCTTCTGCAATACAATTTACTTAAGATAAACCCTAGAGTATTTTCAGTTTTAGGTTTCATGTGTTGTATCTTAGCAGCTACCACACCAGGAAAAAGGCTAAATAAATAAATAGATAGAAAACTTATTGCTATTATACTCTGTGAAAATGCAAACTTAATCTGCTTCCACCTAAAATAGGCCATTTTTTATGTGATGTATTTAAATAGGCAAATCCTTGTTTAGAATATTGCATTTTGCTTACATCAAAATCTGACATTCATAGAAACTTGATTATTGCACTGTGTACAGAGTCTGTGTTATAGAACCATGGAATTGTTTAGCCTGGAAAAGACCTGTAAGATCATCAGGTCCAACCATTAACTCAGCACTGCCAAGGCCACCACAAGACCATGTCTTAAAATGCCACATCTACACATCTTTTAGATATCTCCAGGGATGATGACTCCTCCACTTCCCTGGCCAGCCTGTTCCAAAGTTTGACAACCCTTTCGGTGAAGAGATCTCCCCTGATACCCAATCTAAATCTCCTCTGCTGCAAGCTGGCTCTACTTCCCTTTGCCCTATACATGCAAACTTAAAAAAAAAATTAGAAAGTTGGTTTTAAAAAAGTTTAGTAAGGGAAACACTTTTCTATAAGACAAGTTGTGACTTGGACAACCACACTTCACTACTATTAGCAAATTCCTGGCAAAACAACTGTTTTTCGTTACACAGAGTTCTGTACTGCTGACCAGTGCAGGCTTTAACCACAGAAGTCAGTGCTGTGACAATCACTTGTCATTCCCCTGCCTAGCACTCACTGCAGAACAGAACTTTTCCACTGTGCTATTTACCACCATTTCATCTTTTTACAGTACTAGAGACTGTTTTTCCCTTCTGTTTAAGGAGATTCTTAATATTTCTCATGGATGACTGCTTCCTTATGTCAGCTTCTACTTAACACCTTCAGTGAAAACTGACATCCACAGTTAATAATCTGTCTTGCAGTAGTTTTCAAAAAGACACATCAAGCAACTTCTATAATTGGGTGCTAGCACAGTTATGTTTAATCTAAAAATTCTGTTTCATCCTGTGGGTTAACTGCAGTGATTTTTACATCAATTTTAGCAAATGCTATAGATGTCTCCTCTGTCTTGGTGCATCTTCCTTCTGAAGTTTCCAGCTGTCCAAGGAGAGAAACTACTCTCACCATAGTATTGTTGCTTGAATTACAGAAGCAAGCAGTTCTGACTTCAAAATGTGTCACTCACACAAGTGAATTTTCTATTGCCAGCAATATTTTGGTAACTTTTTACCACAAGCAGACAAATTCCTGCTGCCTTCTCAGCCCAGACTAAGATTTTATTTACTTAGTTCAGTATCTTCCATTACCAATTTCACTTTCACTCATTCACCTTCACTCTCTCATTAAAGAACCTTTATCTCTGTTTGGATTCAAAACAATTTTGGAAATACTTGACATGGAGGTCTCCATTTCTTTTCTGAAAACTTTAAGATCAAAATAACAATAGCAAGAAGAAGCAGCACAAATACACAGTATACAAAATTAATTTTGAAAACTTCAACCTAAAACTACCTGTCAGAGACTCACCTGCGAACAGGCTGTGCAAGTTTGCTACGAGGCACTGGGATGCCCCCTGTGGAAGGGGCACTGGGTCTGGGCAAACCACTCCTCATCCCTGCTGGTCTGGTAAGAGTAGTACTGTTAATACTGCTGGCAGGGCTCGGCAAGCCTGAGCTCTGGGCTGCAAGAGGCCCTGGTGAAGAACTACTGTGCGTCAGCTGTGCGGCTTCTGGAGAGGCAACCGAGCCCGGCCCGTGGCTACTGAACGCTTTCACTGGCTGGCGGAGAGCTAAGGGAGACGGTGCCGCAGGCGAGCGGAACTTACTCGAAGAAGGTACTGGAAAATACAGAAATTACTTTCAGCTTACGTTACAATATGACTGAAATCAAAAACTGGAAATTACTTTATGTGATTATACAAACAATATGGAATGTATAATGGAATACAGCCAATCAAGCAGCAATGAGAAACAGGAATTCAGGTGTCCTCTTTGTCATGTGTTTTTGATATCATAACTCTAATGCCCTCTTTGCTGACTACAAATATTTATCTAGATTTGTAAGTAATCCTAATCAGGCTATAACTGTTGTATCAGGTAAGTCAAAATAAATAGAGAAGATGGCTTAAGAAGAAATTTAACTGCTTCAGAAACATGTGAACTTAGCTCCCATCCGTGAAAGAACATGTTGAAGAATACAGTATTCTAGTGTGACACAGGTTTTAAACAGATTCAAAGTCTATGTTAGTCTTCAATTATGAAATTTTGAGCGCAGAGCATCTTGGTGTTTCTTTTATGCTGTTCTTTTTAACCACTGAATTAGAATTCATCGAAAGATACAGCTACATCCCACATTTTCTGGCAGATGGGAAAAAAAAAAAGATGGGGTTAGCTGTTCTGATTTCGGCTGGGATAGAGTTAATTTTCTTCCTAGTAACTGATATAATGCTGTAGTTTGGATTAAGGATGACATCAGCCAACCCCCAACACCAAAGAGATTAAGGTGCTGCTATGAAACTTAAACCAGACAACTCTTAACAATTTACAGCCTTCCTCTTCCTACAAACATTACCTAAATTATCAGTATAACTAATACCCATTTTCTAGTACTTTGTACCTGACTTAGTATGCAAGGTTTTGTTATCAAGTCCTTTCTGGGACAGGTTAGTAAGACAGAATATTCAACAGTCCTTTGATAATGCCAAACCTTAAGCATAATTCTTCACCAGTATGAGGAAAATTTACAAATTATGCATAATTTATCACTGATCAGAATATTTATATTAACCCATAATCTTAGTAATGGAATGAAATTTCACCAGCTTTTCAAACTGATTAGGGTGCATCAGTAAGAGTCAACACAGGATGATCAAGTCAATCACGAAACAAAAACATGTTTACATTTAGTAAATTTGCATTAACTATTCTTTCCTCTACTAAATAAATGTTTTATACTGAGACCAAAGTTGCATCATTTTTGACAGATGTTGTGCATAAAGAAGCTGGTCCTCAACATAGCTTTTATTATAATTTTCAAGGTAGATCCAGTAAGAATATAAGAAGTGAGAAAGGAGACAAGTAATGCAGGAATGTAGCATCTTGAATGGGGTAGAGAGGAACTGGCAATTTTGAGATTGTATTCTGAAGCCGTTTCTTATAGGGGATGTCTAGGAAGATTAATATGTACCTCATTACAGATGTGAATTGGATTTGATTCCTTTCTGGATTACCCAAGGGGGCCTTTCCCCTGATAGCAATATCAAACACAGCATGAAGCCGCTCATGGAAAAAGCTGACAAGAAAAGGTGACAGAGAGGTCAAAAACACATGACAGTTGCTAAGCGGCAGGGAGATTAAGTAAAAAACCTTAAAATAAAAGCTGGCACCAAGCCAGAGTATGGATTAAGGAAAGCATTAACAGAATGACTGGACAAGAAGAGCATCCAGGTGCTCCTAGGACTAAGATAGATTATATATATGTTTTTAAAACGTGACCTTGCCTTGATGTTAACATCAATGCAATCAAATCTGCAGAATTTCCAAGTGACTCTACAGTGTAAATACTGGGAGCTTTTATCACTGAACTCCTCATTACAATGCTTTGAACACAAACACAGCACTATGTTAGCAGCTACCAACAGAGCAATGCCAGTGTATAAAAACTGAATACAGCTTTGGGCCTCTCACAGGCACAACAGGGAAAAGGTTTTTAGTTACAGAATATAAGCAACAAAAAGTTGCAACGGAAGAAAGCTTGTTGCATTCCCAGCAGAAGGAAGGATCCAGTAAATCAGTCTTCTCCATTCTCTTTAACCTTCTGCTGGCCATATTTTACCATGCTGCAAACTTGAGCTGTCAATTCATAAAACATTTCCTGTCAGCACAGCATTGCAGACATTGCTGAGAGCTATATTCATTCTTGTACATAAAGGAATGAATTGTCTTCCAGAGCAGCCCACATGATGCAGTCTGGCAAACTGCCTAATAGTTCTGTTCTCCAGATAAAGAATTTGGTCTCAGAGAAGTTTTGGACAGTCAGTCTGGCCTATCTGTAAGACAGGATCACAAAGACTGAGTACTGCCTCACAGACTATTTGGTAACTGTGTACCCATGTATAGTATTTAGCTAACCCATGTTTAACAAAAACATGTAAACATGTAAGGGTAGTGCTTAATAACTTTACACAACTCAATCTCCTAATAAAGTAAACTAGAAACAGCTACAATTAAAACATTTGGCAGCCAAAAAAAAAAAAAAAAAAAAAAAAAAAAAAAAAAAAAAAAAAAAAGGAAAAATTAAAAGGCATGGTGCAGTCATGACATTTCGATGTCCTACCCTCTCTGGATTCTGTCCTGGATTGTGGGCAGGGAGCACGAGATCTCCAAGTGGCAAAGTAGGATGCTGTGAAGCTGCAAACTTATTTGGCTTGCACTCCAAGGCCAGCTGCTGCACACCAACTTGAAAACAGATTAAATTCTAATGCAGTTGTTAAATCACAACCATTATGATGAGATGAATCAGTCCAACATAAAAGAACAGATGAGGTATAACTATAGGAATCAATAAACTGATCTGTCATCTCAGTACAGGAAAGATGTGGACCTGTTGGAGCAGGTACAGAGCATGGATGAGTATCTCTCCCCTATGAAGAAAGGCTGGGAGAGGTGGAGGTCTTCAGCCTGGAGAAGGTGCTGGGGAAATGTTACCACACAGTGGTAAAAAAAAGTCAACATGTGTGTGAAAGGTGTCAAGCTATGTAATGAACATTATTTTAAGAAGTAAAATCAATTGTTGCTCAGCTGTTCATTTCTCTGAAAGGAAAGTCTTGCTTTGTTACTGCTAAATACTTCTATACTCATGAGGATCTCAGATCAGAAGAAAAAAAACCAACACATTAAGTACTATAAAATAGCAAATAACTGAAAAAGATAAAGCAAGCAACTGAAGGGGTCCTAATTTACAGTAAGGAATGACAACAGCCATAAACTGGAATATATAACTGGCAGTGCAATGTGCTCTGTTCCTCATTCTCTAAGGTTTAATAAATTTTTACAAATACTATAAACTCAAAGAAAAGCTAATTTTCTATACATTCCTACAGGTACAGATGAGGCAATTGACCTAATAAGTGTTCCAGACATCCAGAGGAAGGCATGGCCAACTGGAAAGAAAGCAAAGAAAGCTCTGCAGAGGGATAGCAATGGTGGTCTTATGCAAAGCAGAACATTGTGAGAACTTTATCTGGTATGAAGTATGAAAACTGTTAAGAGACTTTCTCTTAAGACATGTGAATTTGTTTCATAGTCATCATACTTCGCTAAAACTTTCTGCATGGCATGAAGATGACTCTGAGGAGTTGGCATTGGTAAAGACCCAAAAGAAACACATTCTGTCAGTCCCTCATGTCTGCACCAATGACTCTCACAACACTTAAAGGATTCCAGCATCTACAAGCTTATGAATTAGTCTCAAGTGTAATATGATCTTTAAAATGAGATCTTCTTGATTGTAATAGACAACAGACCAACTATGATTAAAACCAGAATCATTGTTTACCTTAACTGTGAAACTGAGGCAGTGTCACATACAAGGCTGCCAGAGCTGATTAAAAATCAGATAAAACTGTCTAATTGTATTAGAGACTCAATATTTCATTGTATTAAAAAAAAAAAAGTCAAGTTCAGCCATTAGCAAACTGGAATATTATATAAAAGAGTCTCTTCAGTTAAAAAACCTTAATTCATCTATGTTGGGATTAACCATCTGGTTTTGTGACGAAAAGAGAAAGCACAAGTACGTGCAAAATAAGTTGATAGTCTACACTCAACTTTTCAAGGATAAATTTGTTAGCTTTTGTTCCCAGCACAAAGGATTGTATGAGTATTTTTATAACTTCTGTTTTAAAAACTGTATTTTGCCATTTAAAAAATTCCTATACAAATATAGCCCTAGTGAATATGTATTTAGAACTCTATTTTTCTAATCCATATTTCCTATTAATGTTAGAAAGTCATCATTCCTTGGATTTTTATCTCAATATTCAATCTTCTATATAACAGAGTTTATTTTCAATATTTAGACCAAGAAGTTAACTTTCATACAGCAAGGACCACTTGGTTAATCTCTACAGTAATTGCAAGAGCAAGTTTAATAATCTAGAACATGTGAGATTTAATGCAGGCGAATCATTATCTGAGATTTGCGGGAGCTTGATAAGAGGTTGTAAGTTAATTACCTCCTTTTGTAGATGGAGTTTGAAGAAACTGTTTGGTTTTGAAGGCAGCACGAGGCAAATTTTTCTGCCTTTGCAGAGCTGTTGAAAGACAAGAAGTGTTATATTTGTCTAAGAAGATAAGAAAACTAAATTTACTGGGAATTTCAGAATTGTATCCACTTGCGAAGCATCAAGGAACAGTGTGAGTAAAACACTCAAAAAGTTGTTATGACTCTGGAAGTGATGGAGTTTTGTGAATGGTGCTTGCTCTTAATGGCAAAGAGTTGCAGAGGAGTGTGTCAGAAATTTTGCAGTGCAAAATGCGCAGACTTGGTAAGAGTAAAGCTTATTGCAGGGCAAAAAGCCCAGAAATGCAAAACAAAAATTAAAACACCAAAGGGAGAACAAGCCACCTAGCAAACATGCTACAGCAATACGAGAGCAAGATTAGATACAGATGAAAATTAAACTGCTGTATTTGACCTAGCAAGACTAAATTTTTCATTTTAAAAGTGTTTTCAAAAAATATTATAATACTATAGAAAAGCATAAATCTTTGTCTGATATAATCATCATATAAACAAATTGTATTCTTCAGTTACGGAGACTTAAGCCTTCTTGAGAGATGTCTTTTTTCTCCCCTCTTCAAAAGGTATGCAAGAGGACTTAAGCTTAAAATGAAGACTTAACACTAAGATTTATCAACTGCCAGCACGTACCCAGCATGATGGAAATTGGTTTTTATTGCTCCTATGCTCCCTTGTCCTGCCTTTTGTCTAATAACATTCAAGGGCTGGTACTGCCTTGAAACAACCTCACTACCTACCAGTTACCAAGAGAGAAGCCAATGTTCCAAGAGCTGCAGAATCTTGGCATGGAGAGAATTACTTATTGCCAGAAGGAATGCATTGACTCAGCCTATTCCATCGCAGCACATTTAAGGGGGAGAAGAAGGAAAGTAGTCAATGAAATATAGCTTTGACTACACAGAGACTTCATAAAATGATAATGTATGAATAAACATCTCTGCTTATCTCAGTGTATGAAATTTTATACCAGCATAAAACTGATTGCACTAGCGAGGCTTATTTCCATAGTGAGAAGGAAGAAAGATGGGGGAACAGCTGTGTAAAAAGATCCTGACTCTGAGTAAGGAATAATCCCATCACCAATTACCGATATTGCTACAAAGAAGGTAGGAGGGGAACAATTTGAATCCTAATATTAGTTAATCCTTTTGTTTGATAGCATATAATGATTACTATCACCTTTCCTATGCTTCAGTCAGTGCAAAATACACAGTATTTTATGAACTATAAAAAATTCATCATGTGTTTTAACATCATGCTGGAATTATGACCAGGTAGTCTATTCAATTCAGTCCTAATTACTAACTATAACTGTCAAGTTCAGTAAACAGCAAAAAGGAATTAGATTGTTCATAAACACAGAAAAATTCTGCCTGTGTCTCCTACTAATAAAAACCTTATTCCTTCTACTAACTAGAATCTAGTGCAAAATAGCCTGTGGCAATACGTAATTCTTACTCAACTGGCACATGGTCTTCCTAGAAACTTTTTTTAAAGCATACATGCAAACAGCAAATTAAGCGGAGTAAAGTCTCTAAATATGAGCACAATTCCTAGAAATTTACTGAGGTAGACCACTGGCCAGACTGCTTCAGTCCTCAAGTATTCCACTTTATTATTTTCTACTGAATCACTGTTTTTGTTATATCACACAAAATTAAGAAAAGCTTCTTCCTTCGTATTTTGAATTTGTTTTGTCCTAATCCACTCAGATTTTAATACGCCATTGCACATGGCACTTTCTTCCCCCATCATTATTCACACTTCTTGCAAGTCAGAGAGATGGGATGATATGGAAAGGATTTTAAATATGCATATATCAAATTCCTTCCTTCTCAATGGAGACTCCAGGAAATAGACACTCAATAGCAAAACATTTCTGTGCACTGAAACACTGAACAGAGCTTAGGCAGTACAATTTGAGCAATGCTGAGCAAACATGCAGTTTGAGATAAGCGCCCAGTGCATGTTTATCCACACCACTTGCTGCTCTTGAAGTGCTCTGTGTGCTGTGACATTCCCTGTCACAAGTGCTGTGTGCTGAACACATGTAGTTACATTTACTTCTCATCAATGGAACTGGACTACTTGGTTTCTTCAAAACTTACTCTTCCTCCTTTTACTCTGAAGATGCCAAGCAGCTGGATCCTGGCAAGCAGACCAGTCACTTTACTGACAGTTTGAAGAATCTACAGCTCTTCGAGAAAGTTCTGTATTTAGCTCTTCTTAAAAGCATCCGTGTGCTCATAGTGCCACTATGTACAAAAGCATTACACAGAATCCAAAAGCAGGTAGCTCCTACATGGAAGTCAGCCTACAATTTCTAGAGCTTTGTACAATTTATGTGGTATAGGACCCAAAAATGGAGATTTCTCATCACTAACACTTTAGACAATACCTATTCCTTGGGGAACACACATATTATCACATCTTCTAATGTTTTAAGGTGAAATATTTACTAGCTTTCATATTAAAAAAAAGTACTTTCTGCAGAACGGCATTAAGAATCAGATGTAAATCAAGATTCAAATGGTTACAATTGCTATTTAATTCAGTCTGTCTTCAAAACTAATTTGGATTGTTCACCACACTGCAGCTAAAAGTTAAAATGCCAATGTACCTCTAAATACATCATATGTGTCTTCCCTCTCTTCTGTAAGCAAGCAAATACAATTTGGCTATAAAACTGTAAGAGGAGTTGTCATTTCAGAAACTTACTGGATTCCTAACTCATTTTTGAATGCCAGCAACCATAGCAAGTTCAGTATTGCAGCCACAGCAAATGTGCAAGTAAATTATGAACCGCAAATCTTTGACAAGGAGCAAAGTAGTGACCTTGGGTGGCAAGCCAGCATCCTTGCAAAGGTAAGCTCATGCAAAACTAGCAGGTGTATGAGGAAGCTTCAAATCCCAAGACCCAGAAATCATTGCCAAGGGAAAACAAAAATTTGCTGCAATTTAACAGTGCTTTGTGCAAAGTGACAAAATATAAAACCAATAAAACAAAAAGTATACAATAAAAAGGACACAATTCTGGAAATCTTTATACAATGTACAGTTTTGCAGAAAATTTTTTAATCCAGACTAAGCAAAGATACTTACTCATTGACTTCACACACAAACCGTTTTACGATTGTCAATAGCAAGACTCTGACAAACATCTGTAAGAGCAGGGAAACTGTAAAAGCTAGAAATCTGGCCTTTATTAATGATATTTAACTTACATTTAAATGTAAGTTGGTCTAGAGTGGTTCACATTTGGGGAAACTGTCTACGAAAGAAAAGCAAATTTACCTAGTAATTCTTAATGCATCCACAAGTTGAAAAAAGAAATATAATCACAATCAGACCATTTTGGCTCCTGCAATGAAGTAATTGACTAAATATTGAATACTGAGACTTCTGTTGTCTGATCTTTCCACAAAGTTCAACCATGAATATACTTTTAACTCTGGAAATAGCCTTCTAGCTAAGTTGCTCTCTATGCTCTTCCCTTCCCAGTTCACTCAATTCTAAAGCACCAAATAAAATCTGTAGAGATTTTTACAAAAGTTTTTTTTTTGCTCATTTTTCTTTCAGCTTATTTTAATAATTATTCCTATCACTGAAATAGCACAGCTGTAGACCAGCTGTCGACCAGCTGTCCAACTGCTCTGAGTGCTTTACACTTTGATAAGGCTGCCTAACAGGTAAGACTCGTGCATGTAAACTACACAAACATCCCTTCAGCTGGAAATCCCACCTTCTGAGTGTCTGCAAAAGGTGGAAGAAGAGGGCCAAGGTGAAAGGATGCTGGAGTAACTTATATGAAGAATGGTAAAGTCATACTAACTTCTATCTACGACAGTATCACACACCTGGGACTGATTGTCCACACAATCCTTACATCTGCTCTGAGTCAAAGACAAATCTTGGAGTCTTTGGCTTGGTCTCTATTCCTTATTCTGTATTTAACCATACTTGGTAGTTTTAACACATTGTTTTGAAAGTTTTAAGACAACCAACTAGGTATGCCACTATGCCTTCACTGTTCTATAGGTAAAATACCCCTAGTTAAATTCACAAACATTATTTTTACATTTCCTGTCAAATATTTAGATTACTAATGAACCTTTATCACAGAATTTTTACAGTTCAAAGCTCTACACATAAAAATATTCATAATGTGTTCTTCCCTTGAAAATGTCACACAAGGTTATTAAATTCAGAAACTTGTTTTAAAAGAAATGGTCAGGAAACATTTAAACAACAGAATCTGGCAATATTGACATATAAAGAAACAATGAATATTTAATTTTCATTTGCTTTGGCTTCTTTAAGGTCACCATTTTCAAGAGATTTGTGAGAATAGCAGCATTTTCATATCAGCAGTTAACTTTTGGAGAAATGAGGGAAGGAGTCCAGCAATGGGCTAATATATTTTATGAGACATAGGTTCATCCAAACCTTTTTTAGGAAGTAACTGACACTTAAAGTATATAGAATTGCCAATTGGATATATAATCCATGTGTCAAAAAAAAAAAAAAAAAAAAAGAAGGAAAGAAACTGCAGACATAGGTTAACTTAAAGGGTTAAACTGAAATGTACACTTTCAGGTCATGTTTCACTAGTTAAAAAGACCCCCAATAAACATCATCTAGGTGGTTTTTCAGAGCCTAGAAAGAAAACAATTTCTGACATGCCCAAATACTGTATTTATAATTCTTCATATACTTCTACATATACTTTTAGGAAACTATGAATGACACCTTAATAAGAAATCAGACTTCTTTAAGTATTTTGTGTACCATAAAGACAGATTTCACAAAAGTCTGATTAAAAATCAAGATTAGCATCTCCAGCGTGGCATGCAATGTTTTGCTTAGCCCTGAGGCTGGAAGACAGCCGAATGCCATCACTTAACTCTGAAACTTACACTGAAGTAGTACTAAAGGTACTTACTGGCTGAGGCTTGAGGTTGAATGCGAGGTATTCCTCCATTTGGCACTTGGAAGTTTGAGTCACTTCTGCTGTTTTTCACAGACTCGGCTTGGATGTTAGATGTCCTGGACAAGTTTGGAAGACTACGCCTTAGTTTTTCTGTATGAAATAATACAAAGATACCACAATGTGTAGTCTGATGTTGGACAAAGGACAGGTTGCGAACCCATAGTTGAACCCCAAATGTAAGTGACACAAAATGTTAGCCATATAAAACTATATTGCAATTTAGAAGTGTATTTTGTTACATTCTTCTCAAATCTATCACATACAAAATATTTATGTATCTAAAAAAGTAAGAATGTACATTTTTCACCTATGGTGAAAAAAGTCAAGCATATTGTGTTTTGAAATTGAAACATATCTGGATTGTGATTCTGTGGGTTTTACTGTACTATTATCAAAGCTGAACAGACAAACCTAATTTGCAGTTTTGCAGTTTTCAAATTATTTACCTATAAAGTTACTTATAACAAAATGTTTGCCTGAAGAGTAAAAACAACATAGATGTTTGAATAGATTTTTGAGACTGCCTTGTCTTGTATCAGTCCATTATACAACAAATAACAGACACCCACTTGGAAAGGATCTCTCCATACACAGCATTCAAAATTACTGAAGTATCCAGTTATGCTTCATCTTTCACATATGACTTGACTTATCTATTCAGCTAATGCTGATACTTCAGGGGCCTTCTAATATTTGTACCACTGTTCACAGAATATGAAAAGATGCCATTAAGTACTTCTGAAGTCTAATGACATTCTGTGCATCTCCAACCCATGCAGAGCTGGGCTGATGACATACTTTGGAGAGAAGACTGAAGATGCCTTGACAGGATGAGTGGCCAACCTGATTCTGCAGAGGGATGCAGGGAAAAAGTAGGTTAACCATGCACAAGCACTAAAGCTGAAAACAAAACTAAGTCTTCATTAGCTGAATATTCCAACAAGTGTACTTTCTTCACTTAGCAGTTTGCATTTCTTTGCACTGCACTTGGTACATTGAACCCTGTCAACCAAATTTCCCTCCAACCATTCTAGGCATATAATATTAAAAAAAAAATCAAAAGAGAAAACCTGAACAACTTTTTTTGGCTGCTGCTGTATCAACTCTGAATATCCAAGCAACACTCAACTGCACAAAAATCACTGCAAGATAACTCCTTGGAAGTGTTTCAGAAACGCATGATCACACACTCTATTTTGATCCCACTGGTATGTGGGATACTAGCTTTTGGTACCATTCCTCTCATAGGGTCTTTTTATTGGAGCTCATCTAGCACACATTAAGACTTTCATTTTAAGAAATAAATGGGAAAGGAATTCTCAAGTAAGTTACACATTTTCCTAGATATCTAAAATTTCCCCAAACCACTATTACTTGTAAGGGGAATTCTTAATATCTAAATGTACATTCTTTCTAAATTTAAAATCTTACTTGCTGGATAAAAACTACGTTTGTTGAAATGGCAATATGCTTGCCAAATTTCATCCCAGTAAAAGGAGTTTCTGCTAGATTGCTACTAGGAGAAAGTACATTCAAGAAGAAAAGTTGTATCAGGATTATATTATTTTGTTCTATGCCAATGCAGTATAATTGCATTGAATTTACTCCAAACTTTATTTATTACACAGCAGTTTTCACAGCTTTGAGATATTTAAAATATCCAACAAATGCATGAGTTAAGTACTAATATTTTTAAGAAGGTGTTCATGATTGAAAAGTTTTCGAGTCCTGTGCAACCAGAAGAAAGCATTCAGCTGCTTCACAGGCTACAGGCATGCATAAATCACCATGTTACTTTTATCTGGCCACAGTTACTTTCCTCTGCATTTTGTTCTGTCATCTGCAAGGCCTAACTCTACTAGTAAATGAGTTTCCCTGCTTTATTTTAGTGCATTTGCCTGCCAAATATAGACCTTGGTCACTATGAAACTCAATTATACTCCTTGACTGGATAACATCTAAAATAACAACTAAAATAACAACTTATCTGACTGTAAGGGTGCCCCAGCAGAAGTTAAGCTTTGCTTGCTTTGCGTTTTCTTCTGCGTTTCAGAGATTAAACCACAATGTTACACAGGCACATCGTTTTAGGACTGCACGCTGACAAAACTCCTGTACAGAAACTACACAACTACTCATGTAATGAATTTCAAACAGTTTTTTACCTTCACTTTTGAAATTACTAGTTTGCAAGTCTGTGGGATGGCCTTGAAGCGAAAGACGAGGTTGTTGTAAACGGCTAATCATAGGCTGTGGTGACACTCTACTGTACTCTATGCTTCGAGCAGGTGAGCGGGAACGAGGTGAATTTCTTGGAGATTGTTTTGGTGAAGGCCAGGGAGAACTGCGAGGTGATGGTGAGAACCTGCTAACAGCAGGGTGCACTGTGTGATGTGTGCCATCTTCCTCATCTTCTAAGCTCTGTGCATCAAGCTCCTGGTCGCTGAACGTGCCTCGCCGGGTGGAATTGCAAGAGGAGCCAGAACTACGCCGAGAAGCTGTGGCTGCGTACTCTTGCCGCAGGCCTGGCAACGACAAGAATGTTGTTTACTTGCTTCCAGCTCACAAATAGCTCAAACTAGAGACAGTGCACACAGATATCTGCACAGATCTCAAACTCAAATTTGGCTCACCTTAACTCCTGTTATTGGAGGCATTAAATAAATTCCGATTAGTACCAAAAAGATATCTACCAGCTAATAATGACTTGAATTACATGACCTCATTCATTTTCCTAGTAAAGCAATCATCAGTATAGGTGTGTTGTGTATGTACTTGTTATCTCCTCTGCCAGGCTGCAACTAGCAACACAGGCTACATCATCATTTTGGTATCAAGTAACATCCTGTAACAATTATTGCAGCCACAATGAAATGTCTTGCAATGTACTAGTCAATCTAACCAAAAAAGCACCACAATAAGCTACTCCTAAAGAAACTGGAGGTGTTAGATCAGTGGTCTCTGAAGTGTGGTACTCACACTCCCAGGGATATGCAAACCAATCCACTGTCATACAGCAAGAAAATTCTGAAAAAACAGTATTTTTAAAACAGCATTTATCTTGTCATTATATTTTTAAAATTACAATTTTGTGTGTATCTGTGTATTTTTGTGTACATTATAGATTAGAGTAATACATGTCTATAATTTATTTTAAGTATATATATTGGGCAATTTGGTTTGGTTTTTTTCACTGATAAGGATACACTATAAAATAGTCTGGAGACCACCTAGTTAGACAACCAAAATGATTACCACTTTCTGCAATTTCAGAGGGACAAAAAGTCTCAACTAAAGCTATAATTAAAGACAGACATCTATATAGACACTTTTCTTAACAATTCTTTGCCGTATTGACTTTACATTTGGTGATTCAAATTACGGTTTAAGCATTGATGTGAACAAGACTGGATTACATCAGGAAGGCACCAATCTCCTGAGAAGAATGGTGGCAGGCAGTAGTCCATTCTAACAATCATCCTTTTAGCAAATACTGTACCTTACAAATTCATACTCTCCAGCACTGTCTTGCCCATTGTTCCTAAAGAAAACTTCTGCACAGCAACTTCCTTTCCTTAGCCTGGAGGCTGAAGTCCTTAACCAGCTTTCTTGGGCAAACTACATTTGAACATCCATAGTAGAAGTTATACCACTTTTCCATGCTTAATAAACAAGTGCTACTGTAATTATAAAAAAACAAAAACAAAAACAAAAACAAAAACGCAACAGCTCTACTTTGATTTCAGGAAAAAAACCCACTTACTTTCTTCCTGCATTCGTGCTAAAATTTGTACATCTGTAACATCATTTAACTTGTAATTAGACCCAATAGAGTCTTCATCCATCTCTGATGCACTTAATTCACTGTCCAGAGAAGACTGTGGACTTAGTGGAGGATTTCTATCTCCTGAAATTTTAAGATGACCTATGGAAAGAAAATAAAGTATCAGGAATTTTTATTACTAAGAAAAAAAAGGCAAGCTGCATTTCCTTTCCTAATAAAAACCACCAGTCTGAAGAAATTGCTACTGAAACACTGATCTGACAAATTTGAAACATTTGATTATTTTATTGCAAACCTAGGCTAAAAATGTAACTTACAAAAGCAGATCTTAGCCATTACCTTCTAAAAATGGGCAACTTTATAAAATCATTGCAATAGTCTCAAAACAAACTAGTGGCAAATAATTTGGTCTATCATAGCACATTCCAGCTGCTATGAAGTTTGCACAGTTCTACAAAAAAAGCAACTGCATACCTTGTTCCATCTGTACTTTAATTCTCACCCCTTACACTACTTTGTAAGATGTCAGTTCGACTGGATCTTTCTTAACAATAACATTTTTCTGATCCAATGAGTATTGATTCAGTTTGGAATGCTTAAAAATACTTTATCTGAAAATACTACCTGTTCCACATACACACCTTTGCTAAACTGTGACATGGAAACTATAACAAGGAAAAACTCTCCCTGTTTGCTGCTTTCTGGATGATACCCCATTGCCTGTTACATCTCTGTCCCCCAGGAAGAAGCCACTTGAAACTCCACAGAATGAACTCAGGTGTTTTGGTCTAACTGCTAATCACATATATCAGTAATTTTTGGGACATGGACACCCAAAGAAAACATTTTACATGTTTCTCGTGCCAGAGAATATGTAAAAAAGTCCTTCCTAGAAAGCTTAAAACTGTATGATGCACACATCCTACAAAACACTGAAAAGTTCTGGGATCTTTCTTACTCTAGTTCGATGCAAATATTGTCTATCTGAGCATATTTGTGAAGGAAGAGGAGGAAGAAAGGAAAAGACCAGACACACAATGACTCACCTGAGGTACCAGGAGGTATGAGCTGTTTCCCTAAAGCAGATTTCACGGGTGTTGAGGAGGGAGAGTTGAAGCCACTGCTGTAGGGGCTACCAGTATTTGGACTGTAGGAGCTCGCGTAACTGACTGCACTGAAAGGGCTGCTGTACAAACTCTGTCTCTTGAGAGCTGCAGGAAAAAAGGGAAAAGTGATGAATTATATTGAATGAATTGATGAAAAACAAATACAATACTTTACTATGTCTTCAGTGTGAGTTAGTTACTATGCAATTCAAGTAGAAAACCTCAGTCACCACAAAGTTTTTCCACTGCTTTCTTCACCCCTAGATATAACCATAATGTGAAAAGAGTGGGAGAAGAGGGAGAGACAAGATACTGACAAATGTTTTCCTTTCAGAAACCAGATCTAAGATCACTACAGCTGATGTCTTTGAGATCTCCAGGGTAGGTGCTGGGAAGCAGGAAGGCAGTAGTAGGCTCTAGCCTACTAGCACACATACCCTATACACAACTACATACAAACCAGACCACACAACAAAGTCATGTTCTCAGAAGTCTCAGACCTGTCTGAATCACACAATAGTTCAAGAGTAACCCCAAGACTGGCACCACACAACTAAGCAGTATCACCTACAAAATTTCCCTAAGCATATGCTAAAATGAAAAACCTTTAAGTAAGGCAAATGCTTCTGTAGAGATTTGTGGGCACCATGAACCTACCAGACTAAAGCAAATTGACTATTTCCTACTGTTAACCTTCTGTTCTAATGACTTGGGATTTTTTGACCATAGGCTTCAACCTCCTACGCAATGTAAGATCTAAATTGGGTACTTTCCTCTGCCATTTATTGTAAATGTTTCAATGCTGAAGCATTTTGAGATGAATGCTAAACACTGGTGAACATAAACAGTAGTGAACAGTATGATACTGAAATTCTGCTGGTAGTCAAGTTTATTATTTGTTTAGTTACTTGACTACTTTGTTCCAAAGTTTACATTTTAAATATAACAGAAAATGGAATTTCAACTACAGGATGGTGGGATCCAAAAGACACTTAGACACTTTTGCTACAAATCAGTTCCTTCACTGCTGGAAGCATATTAATGCAGAAATGTATATAAGGACAAATTAAATTGCAAAATGTTAAGATGAAAAAGCTAGAAATCCCAACTTGATGTTATGTAAATCCAGATTAGATTTAGTTGCAGCTCACGCAGCAGATAAAAGTAAGTAAAAAATATTGTGTGACATTTCTCTTAATGGAAAGGGCTTCAGTGAGTGAGTGCAGTAAGAATTAGGCTACTGATAGCAGTGGACAGGAAAAAAAAAAGGAAAGGAACCCAAATTTCCTTACTAAAAATCATTGTTGCTTTGACATTAAAAGCAAAACAGACTATGAAAATGCATGAAATGCTGCTTTCAGCAGGAAAGCCCAGTAAAGCTTCGGCTTCTCCCCTTTGCTCTTGGTCAATACATCCTCAGTTGTCCAGTGCAAACACTGGTGGGGCTGCACTATTACCTGACCTACTACAGTAGATTCAAGTTAAAAAAATATCAGATTGCATCACTTAATCAGTTTTTAAGAATGCCCCAAAAAAACCATAACATCCAACCTAGCCAATGGCAGAATGCAGCACAGAGGCAAAAGCAGCAGAAATTAAAGCTGACTTTGCAGCAAATTCCTAAAATTCCATCTCATGTAAAGATTCTTCATAAACTAGTTAGTACTACCAGTGTTTTAGTTAGAATGAAAAGACAGTTATAGATGAAGGATGAAAGGTTTATATTTCAGCTTTCACTGCATGTCTTAAACAATACGCGTTAATTTCAGCAAGTTGTGAATTCACTAAATTCTAGCAAGTATTCATGAGGTATCTTCAGTTTATTTTGATTGTCAGAAGGGAAAACCTCCATTTGATTATGAAGCTCAGTAAACAACACCAGTAATTACAAGTCATTCTGTTCTGGGTGATTATGATGAGGCCTTTGATATCAACTTCTAGCATTCACAAAGGAACCCCAAAGCATCTATTCCACTTGAATCTTTGTTCTCACACCAAAAAAAAATTATTTTTCATGTCTTGCTGAAAAGTTATTAAAAATCCCTAAAATATAAGTCTGCACAACAGTTTTTTCTTTTGTATTTATTACACAGACAAGTATTTTAAAATACTAACCACAAATTAGAAAACAATTCCACTACTGTACAGTCTTCAAAACAGGCTCTTTGTATACATCCATAATGATACAAAGTATTTGATCATACACAGATTTTTTTTTAATGAAACTTAGCATGATTTTGCTACATGTAAAACCTTTGCTCTAGTATGTGGTGAGACTTGATACACGCAGTAGTTTTCATCCTAGCTAATGTGAACCTTCATCAGCACAGTACATTTTCCCAGACAAAAAGAATCTGGATTCAAACCGATTTTCTGGACCAGAATTCCTAAAGATATTCCAACAGGAATTTCTGTAACTCAGGAAGACATTGCTATTTTTACAAATAGAGATATGGTCTTTATTAGGAGTGTCAGACAAAACTAGCAAGACAGATAATCATTTTAGCATTAAAATGATCCCAATATTAAACACTAGCTTCCAAAAGATTACACATCAGCTTTCAAAACACCAGAAGGGAGGGTTGATAATCAACAAGTTAATTTTAATGTAAATTTTCTTTTATAACATTCAGAAACAGTATGCAGCATCTAATTCCTTTTAGTTATGATTTTGCTGAAATCGTAATGAATTTCTCTTTTGCTGTAGAAAATAGGAAAATTCGAGTGCAGAATATATCTAAAGTTCCCTCTGGTCTGAACACACTTCCAACACTGAGCATGACTTGCTCTGCAATTGTAAACCTGACTGCTGACAAGGCATTGTGCATCAGTAACTGCTAACAGTGGCATGGAGGTGAGAGCTCTTCTCCCCTCCTTTATTGTCATGCAATGAAAAATATGATGGAAGAAAAAAATGTGAAATACAAGAGAACATTTGAGACTGAAAAAGAGGAAAAAGATATTAAGATTAGAAAGAAACAGGAACTAACAATGTAAAAAGAATCAATGCAAAAGAAGCATCAGCAAGGATTCAGGAAAGAAAGTTACAGAAGTGAAAAGCCCTAGCCATAGAGACTGGAACCAAAATCTATGAACTGAACCAGTAGCTAGTTACAGGTTAAGTGATGGGTCCATGAGGTACAAGTACTATGCAAAATGCAAGTTACATGATACTCCTGAAGTTTAGAATAGGAAATACACACAAAGTTACAAGAAACACTGCTTGTCTTCTCCAGCAGAGCTCCCTGCTATCCTTATTCTGTAAAGGAGGCTGGTTGCTCTAAAAGACAGTTTTATGTTTTGTTGGAGATTCATTTTTACACATGTGCCCATCTTTTCTACCATTAGTATTTCCACCAATTAATACTATAAATGAATTGTGGTATTCTTGCAAGTATCACTGCCAGAAGCAGATTCGCAGGTCTAGGGGAAAACAAAAAAAAGAGGTGAAGTTACCTAAACACATGGTTTGAATGTTAAAACTTTCAAATGTATCCATTTCACAGAGAAGTTTCCTGCCATTCTGCTACAGCTATGAATTTTTAAAGATACCCTAAGGGTAACAGAATTAGTGGTACTTCTGGAAGATTTCTACTCAGTTCTGCTAAACCATAAACATAACTATGTCAATCAACTGCAATCCATTCATAAACACTCAGTAGAATTCAGATTCCCAAACCTGTATTATCATTCATAAATCCCTGTGATGTGAGTGCTTTTTGTTGTTCAGAATTTCAGTCTTTGCCTGTATCTAGTCATATATCATGTTAACTGTTCAGGTAAATTTTTAATAGACATTTGTCCAGGCAGCATAAAAAAGCACAAGAAATAGGGAAAGATTGAGGGTGACTTTTACTAAGGCACTTCCAGCACTATGCCAATTTTTAAAGAATAAAGAATGGGTTCAAATTTTATTAAGAACAGTTTCAGTAGAAACCAGAATAAAGACTGAATTGCTCCAGAAAACAATACAAGGACAGGAAAGAAGTTACAGTCAAATGAACTCAGCACTAAGTTTACGTATAACCTTAGAAAGGAGGTGGCCAGGAACCACTCCTGGAACTGTGTGTTCATACACTCTTAGCTCAACTATTCTGCTAATTCCAGATGATAACAGTTTAACATGTAGCAGTAGCAGACTACAGAAAGATGGAACAGGAGAAGAATAGCTATTAATAGCAAGAAAGTAAGTTGCCTCAGCATAATTTTAAAAAAGGCTCCAATAAAGAAACAAAACAAAGCAAGAAACCAAATGGACAGAGAATTCTAATCAGACCTTCAGCATTTTGCTGCTGGTTTGACATAAGAAAGTCTGGTAATAGAAGGATGGAGAACGCAGGCTTTCATTCTCACAGAGTCAAACACTCTCCAGTTTTGAATATATCCAACTAATTAGTATCAAGCAAAAATCAAACTCTGGATTTTTTTTAAATCTGAATGTAACTAGATCTTATGTTACTGGGGATGGGAGGAGAAGAAATCATTATCATCTTCCCACAGTATTTAAGAACTTAAGCCTCCATTTCTTTAGATGAAGTAAAATAGGTAATCTAGCAGAAAATCGAGTTTCATGCTAACATACTGGCAAGTACCTAACAATTATGGTACCTTAATACAGGCTTCTATTAAAAAAAAAAAAGATGAGAAAACTTTCAAGTTAAAAACATTGGTTTTTCCTGAAAACATCAGATCAAACTATGCAGGTATTACAAATCTCTGAAATCATGACTCATGATCTAATGCCTTCTTTCATTTCATTCATACGATCCAGAAAATTAGTAGAATTAATGACTTTGTAAACCATAATGAAAGCTTTAGACACAAGTAATTGATAGATGTTTTATCTCACAACCATTAGCTAATTTTGATGCTGTTTCAGAATAAATACATACAACCCAGTGGTTTCAGCAGAAACTCACCCGACATTGTTTGTTCCAGCTTGTGGATCAGTGACTTCTTAGCACATTCAACATCAGGACTTGGGTAATCCAATACCTGTCTGCACCAAACTAATGGACTGACACTTTTTTGCACTGGATTCAGTTTCTTCTTTGGAGATGTATATAACCTGGAAAAGAGAGAAAAAAAATTTATGAGGACAGACAAAATGAGCATAAGATCAGACATACAACAGAATACCACAGAGTATGCTATTTCTGTTTTTATATTTTATCTACCATACAGTACAATCCCAAAAGATAAAGAAAGCACAGATTTGACCATCAAATTAACTATTTGGGATAGAGTATAACAGTGTTAACATATGGTTGCCAAGGACTTCAGACACATTATGTATACGGACAATTTCACTGTCACATAGATGTACAAATGAGGATTAATCTTTTCAGATTCGCCTGGAAGAAATGAAACACTATGCAATAGAGAACTCTTGTTTTCCTAAGCAAAGGAAGCAATAAGCATCTTAGTAGCCAAGGAGCAGTGCTTAAGAACACAAAACACAACTACTGTTTCAGTAGCCTTGAACATTAAACAATTTATTTTTATTTATTATTTCTATCCTAGCACCCGATCTTTTCATTCTCTTTGAACACAGATAAAAGGAACTATCTCTGTCCTAAGAAGATATACAGTCAAGCACTAGCAACAAGGAAAAAGAGATAATGCACACACGAGAGTAGAGAAAAACAATAAGATCATATAGTTTTGCCAGATATACTGAAGCCTTTGTCTGTCAGTGTGTCCATTCATTTATTTTAACATCAGCATTCCATGACTGAAGAAAGTAGTAGTCCAGTTTAAAAACTCTAGAAATTTAGCTGAAAACTTCTCCTCCCTCAACAGACAGATCAAAGGAAAAGTCATAACCACTCGAAATAGGGAACTTTAAGCCTTACTTTGGACTAGAACCAAACTTGGAAATGTGGTTCAGCAAAAGACAAAAGTGAATTTGCAAGACATATAACTCTAACTAGAGATTATGCATGTGTAGAAACAGCTAAACGAGTGTTTCTTCCAGCGTAATGACAGACTTCATATTCCAAGTGCGTATGATTGCATGCCACACAGCGTCACTTAGGAACATCTGACAGTCTAATCAGACATGCTTCTGTACAAAATACACAGCAAAAGTTGTTCTTTTTATGCCAATGACATTAGCAACACAGAAGTTATTTCCCACAACTTTCTCTCTACAAGATTATCTCATCTCTCCTCTGTAATTCTAGAACTTGAACTGTTTGTGCTATAATAGCCTTTAGAGATTTTTTTGTAATTACTACCATTAAGTTAACTTCTTACAAAAGCTTATGTTTATAAAACCACCACTCACCCAAACCACTGATCTTAATTAAGAGCGAGCTCCAAAACACTCTTCCCTCTAACACTGAAATTAGCAAGCTATGCTTGCAGATCCAAGCGAGAAAATATTTATTAGCTGCCAGGTACTAAAATAAAAATGAAGCTGTTTGTAACAATCCAAATAGTCACTGCCACTTACTGTAGTTCAAGGAGTTTATGCTTTGGCCAATATCGTGCTGTCTGTCATAACTGCTTTTGTAGAAATGCCTATAATTGGGCACTCAGCCCAAAAGAAAAGCTAAAAGCCCTTCATGTATTTATAGCCCTGAAGATCCTTGAAAAGCACAAGAGTCACTCAAATTTCACAGTTGTGTAAACAATGATACCACTCTCTGTAATTTCTATGACATCTCCATACCGTTAAAAGTAATGTTTAACACTTACTATCTAACATTTTGAATTTACTGTCTTTTTAGTACTTGCCTGTACTCCTTTCTGTCCTAAGGTATGTTTATACAACACAAAGAAGCATCAAAGGCAACAAAGCTTTTGCCCAGTACAGGCCAGACTCACTCCTGGTTCTTTGGATAGCTGACATGCCTTGCTGTGTTTGAGAAGTTCCATGCACATTCAGTTTACAGTAGTAGCCAGTATAAAAAGCAAGAAATTAAAGTGCATGTCCTCTTTGAGAAACCCTCCAAGATTGTTCTAATCAAAACTCTACCTGCTATTTTAAGCTTCAACACATTCTTTTAGGAATTCCCAATTGTTTCATTTGTTTCACAAGTAGTTTATTTACTGAAGCAATCCAGACTCACACAGCTCCCTCCCTCTTTTCCACCTCCCTTTCTAACCAAATATATATTGCTTATTCCCCCCACCTCTTCCCAGTCAACTGTTTTCCTTTATCAACCTTTGTTTCATTAACTTAAGCTTCAAAGAAAGATAGACCTTGAGAACATACATATTTCCCACAACTCCACTACCTCAGAGCACACACATGTACACTGATGGAGTGAGTAAACAGCTCTTTCAGGGCAGTTTCTTGCACATCACACAATTATGCTCACTGTAAAGCACTGATCTTAATATTCCACCTGACAAAAACCAGCCAATCTCAAGTTTTGAGACTGACTTAATTTTACTTGCTTTGCCTAAGTTGGATTTTACAAAAACCAAAAGAGCCATGGGCAAGGCTGAGAATCAAGAGTGATGCCTCTACTACCTCTTCCTCTTTTCCCAACATCAGAAAAAGAACAGATACATGAAGCATGTACAAGTAACTTCACACAGCTAAGTGGTCTTCCTTGTCAAACTGTTTGACCCAAATGACATAGGTCCTCTTTAGCTGAAGAACCTTCCAGAAGAAATCCCATTTGTACCTCTCAATGCATTCTACAGCAACACAACAGCACTGACTGGCAGTACAGCAACTTCAAGACTGAAGATTACCAGAATAACTTCAGACATCTTTAACCACTGTAAATCAACTCTCTCAAGACAGGAAGTTAAAAACGATTGAGGAAGCTGACAACTTACAGTTGACACCCATAGTACAAATGTTAACACACCAGAAATATATACTCCAGTCTCTCCACAACAGAGTAAAGACTCTACAACTCAGTGACATAAGATAAAGTAGAACAAAATGGTATATTAAAAGGAGCTCAGGAGCTTTGATCTACTTTGAAACAACACTAAGAAGACCAGACACTGGTGACTCTGCTGCAGCCATTAATATTTCCTTCCTTTGGCTCTTACTAGTAAAACCACACTACAGCAGCACCAACCTGAGGCTGAAAGCAGCCAGGGGCTCTACTGATTAGTTCCAGGAAGATGCAGCACAGAAAAGAACAGAGTTTTTTGCAGGAACACTGCTGTGACTACAAGCATATACGGTGTCAGCCAAATGGGGCAAGCTGCAGCATGTTGCACTGGGACACAGATGAGTCAGAAAAAGCTTTGAAGAAAGAGGACACACCACTGCAGTAGGAGTGGAATATCTGTGTACAGATTACCTCACCTGAGGAACATCTCCCAGTGCATTATAATACAAGAGGCTAGTTGCCACAGGCATGAAACAAGAAGCCAAAATTCTAACTGGGAAAAAAAAGAAGTGTCTTTTTGTATCAAAATCCTTCCACTGCTCAGTATAAGAGTGAGGAAAAACATGCAGATGAACATGAAGTCACAAATCGGAATTAGAAAGAAGATGGCAAGTGAAAGGAATTTGAAGTTAGAGCTCTTATTTTAGCTACATTAGCTTTAAGCAAAAACTGGAAGGTACAATAAAGGAAATTAAATGGGAGCACATAAAAGTAAGATGAAAAACCTGAAGACATGATGAGGAGAAAAAGCTGAAATCCAAGGACAAATCAGTAAGAAATGTCCCTAAAACATAAGAAGGACATTTCACAGCAAAAAGCTACTGAAAATACATAAATCAGGCGACGATAATACCGGACAGTCTTGGAAACAGATAATTTAGAGCACAACAATGTCAATCTAAGTTATTTTAAGACAATTTAAAAGTTTCAGGAAACCCTATCTGAAGTGGCTTAAGCACGTTAAAATTTAAAACGGATTTTGAATGAACAGGTAAAGATCTGAAAAGCATCTCTGGTTGAAAGGCAAATCAAAAATTAAGTGACATTCCTGCACTTATGTGGCCCGCAGATTTCCTTTCCTTCTCCCCATCCCACAAAATTCCTATGCTACAGCTGTAGCTGACTGAGGTGTACATTGCTTAGCCTGTAATTATTAGTTTTCAGCTCTACTTCACAGAATACTTCTAGTTCCAAGAGATTGCACAAACTACAGCAAACTCCAGTCTATGAATATAAACTCCAGGATATGAATACTACAAAAAGGCTTTGACAGACTCATTAAACCCTCATATTACATGGTACATGTCAGTTACATAATGCAATTTTTAAGCAGAATGAAGAATGTCCAAGAGGTTGCAAAGTGCAATTTGGAACACAACGATCTTTCTGTGCCCAACAATTAAAGATAGTTAACTGAGTCCCGGCTAGTTGCTGGAAATTACGGCCATTATTCATTTCCTCATCCAAAAGAACATGTTCATGTCTGAAAAGGATGTTGTAGAATGGGAAATGGGCTACCAAAACCACCATCATGTAGCTTCCCTAGAACTATCACACAAATTGTACAACTGTCCACTATTTGAGAAGCTTTTCATAAGATATTTGTTAGTGCATATGTGCTCAAACACAGCATTGTTGACATTTACATTGAAATGACAAAAGCTGAGAAGCTCTGTGTCCTAATAAATGTGTTCCAAAATAAAATTCTGTTTAATGACTACGCTTGAGAGCTCTACCAACAACTACAAGCAGTAGAAATGTGAATCAGGGCTAAACAAGACATGATTATGTAGTAAATTTCAGGAATATCATTAGGACAGTAAAGGAAACCCATATCAATGGTTTCATTATATCTAAATATCAAACACGTTTAAGAGCTATAATTATCACCAAAAAAAAGTCAGAAATGGAAGTAGTTTTTCCTCAGCATTCTTCCTCCAATCCTCAAATATCTGTTACACAACAAACATGGGTATCTCGAAGACAATAATCAAAGTGAGTATTATTTAATTTAACCAGTTGTTTTCCATGATAAAACTGGCAACTTCCATAAACCTTGCTTTTTCTACATGCTTCTTTTCATATTATCTTCCTAGTTTGTGAAGATGTTACCTGAATTTGGTTAAACCCCAGCAACTTTAAAACAAATTGACTTTTTATCTGCCACAAAATGAAAAGCAGCAATTTCTCTTTTACTTAGACCATGGAACAGAAATTGATCAGAATCTGTCTGGCTTCCAAGGGGCCTAAACCACCATTAATACAACAAAACTTAACAGATGAACAGGAAATGCTGCAATGTAATTTCAGCAATGGGATTTCATTCAGGTGGAGCTCTATCCTAAAATAGTCATGGTATACTTTACCAGCTCACTACGCCAAACCAGGATTCCAAAACAATGCTAGTGCTCGAGGGACATCAAGCAATCTGAGAGGGAAGACAATCATTACAGATGACAATCATGTATCTCAAACAGGCCCTTAGCCAACTAACCATAATGAATGGCTAGAACGGAAACTTACACTGGTATAAACAGGTGCAAATTAGAAATAGCTGCTGAATAAGAGTGAGTATCATAGCAAAAGTTTGTGCCTTCCATTTTAACTAGTCAGGATACACAACCAATCTGAGGTCTTAAAAACACTGAAACTATTACTTTTAGCTATTCAGTTAGTAAAGAAACCACACCAATAATTTCATTTTAAATACACAGTAATTGCCTTTTGTGTGTAAATGAGGTCAGTCAAGTGTCAGCTATTTTAACCCTACCAAGGAGACTTTATGCTGATACGAAAACATGGGTGCCAGGCTAGTTTTTATAGCACTGTCATTTAAAGAGGACACAACTGTTCTGAAGTTTGCTGCGCAATTACATGTACAAAATAGATGCACAGCAAGCTCTCTACTCTCTTATGCACAGGCTGGAAGTAAATTTTGAAGAAAAGCACTGCATGCTTTGCTCACATCTAAAACAAAACTTCTCAGAAAGCTTAGGCTGAGTGACAGTGCAACAAGTTACCACAAAGGAAGCTACAGCGGGTTCACAGCACAGTAACTAATCTACAGTAATTGCCCACGTGTGCACACTTATCCTGCAATAAACCCGAGACCCAATAAACTCTTTTTAAAAGCAGCATGGCAAGACACCCTGAACACTGTTATCCAGATGCCTCCAACATGCTGCACATCCACACCCAACCTTACCCAGCAAGTCAGGCAAGGAGTTGCACACCACTTCTCTGAAGATTTCTCCACTCTGGTCACCCCTTCTGCCCTTTTGTCTTTTCAATTAATTAGAAAGAAAAGACCCGTTCAGATTGAAATAAAAAAAAATTAAATTTGATGCAATCTGGTGCAAGAACAGCTAAATAGGAACACCCATAGAGTAGATTACAAGTCACTGGTAACTGGAGGAAATAATCAGTAGGCCTAAAGTGAAGTCTCCATGGGTCTGTGCAGAACTCAGTACAGCATTCAAGTACAGATGTGCCCATCTGCAACCTTCAGGACCTTATCAGGAAGAAAGTTTCAACATTCAACAACATTCAGAAGCATATGGACAAGAAACTCAATCTAAATTCAATGAAATATTTTTAATAATTTAGCACATAATTTGGAGATTGTCTCATGCAAAAATGTTTAAAACTTGAAGTTAATCTGGATTTAACTAACCCCAGAAAAGAAAAACAATCAAGCAAAAATATAAACAATCCCAAAATTCACTAATACTGTAAGGATGTTTTAATAGCTAATGCTGCTATTAAAATAGCAGTGTCAAAGTTCCTTTGCTTGTTTGATAGTTGCACCTTCTCCTTTACTTTTTAACTTTACACTTCTTTTCTGTATACTTATCTAAATGCATTTTTAAAGCCAAAAATAAGCTGATCAACTCTACAATGTAGATTTAAAGAAACATGTCGCATTCTAGTATCAATTTCAATCACAGTACCAAGTGCTCCCTCTTGAATTCACAGCCACTAATCTCATGTGAGCATTAAATGTAAAACAACGTCATTTTAACAGGTAAGAAAACTATTTATTCTGCTATGATAAGGCTGCAGACAATTTCATAATGGGGTATGAAAATGTCTGTATTATACAAAAATGAAAAGAACAGTGATAACCAGCACCCTTTACCATCTATTATTTCCCACAGCAAGGTGCTTTGGAAATCAAAAGCAAAGACAAATCTTAACTTCTATATGTAGACAAGCAAAACAGGCAAGATGAATCAATTTTTTATGAACAAACAATGATTTAAATTTAGTTTGTTTCCATAAGAGTTGTCCTTAGCTGCTAAGAGGTATTTGAATTTGACAGTGCATAATCCCATACGTTAAACAGGATTTTGGGTTAAGCAGTAGTGATCCAATCCATTTGAACCTCAAAGAGTTCATATGAGACTTAAATTTCATTGAGTACCTTCACTCTTTCAGTTGATTAAATTATTTTATGAATGATCTTGCATATCCAAAGCCTTAGGAGCAGGATCTTTATGAAACAGTTTAAGGGAAATCCACTTATTCACATCAACCACTCCTATCTTCACAGGCTTGCTTCTTTTGGATTGCTCCATTAGCCCTCTGAAAATGTCAAATTTCATTAAGAGCAATAAACTCCATTAATCAAATGCATAAATACAAAGGCATCTTACTTTCATAGGAAAATAAAAGGGGTTGGACTATTTAGTGTCCCAACAGTTGAATTAGAAGGTGTTTAGAAATACCAAGAGCTTCATTTCCATTTTTATTAAGCACTTCGGAACAAAAAATTCATCAATCTAGCCGAACTATGTTTATCATTAGTTGCATATTAAACTACAGCAGGAAAACACTTTTTAAAAAATAACTACATACCCATATTTCGTGATGTGTATGACAATTAGTAAATTTTTACAATTGCTTTTTTTTCATGCATTTGTATCTCAGTGTCCCATGCCCGAGATTGAAAATTAGTTACCAAAACACTTCAGCATTATAGCTGCCAAAATATTAGTAAAGAAATGAAGATGTGCAAAAGACTGCCTGTAAGTTTTGCTGCCTTTTGAGCACCAGAACTTGCACAGAAACATGACGGTGCCACAGTAATGGCAGCCAAACACCTGACACCAGCAAGGGCAGGGCTCAGCCAACCATGCGGCTGCCCCGTGAGCGCCCAGAACTGCGTCAACAAAAACACACAGCACTTATGCCACCACTGTCACACACACGGTCAGGACACTCACTTTCACTTAAGAGACTCATTATGTTACCCATGATTTAGAACGAATTTATAAAACAGAAAGATCTATTATCACTAGAATTCATGACATTTACAAATTTGGCCATCCCATTCCAAACTTGCTGCGCAAAATTACCAGATTCTATTTCCATCAAGGACTGTAAGCCCTTGTAGATTACAAAGCATACAATGAGAAATAAGAGTAGCTGCCTTGCACAGACTCATCTTCTGGGAGATGATGCCTCATGTTAATTTAGTGTTGGATGAGAATAAACTTATGCTCTCATACTTCTCCAGTGGATCAGGCTGAATGTCAGGCAAATGACTTCTCCAAGGAAGTGAACACATAGTCTCCTCCCTGAGCAACTAAAACATTGCTCATGCATGGAATCATTCCAGCATTTTTAAAGGCGTTTCTAACTCTGAAAGACATTTTAGTTTGTTTTGTAAATTTGTCTTCATGTTTGCTTCCAGAGACCTTTGTAGATGGACCCACAATCAGCTCTGCCGCAAGACAGTTTGCTTGTGTTACACTTTCTGTCCCTGTACATGCTCCCCTTGCATTTCTCTGTTGACATGGTGTTGACACCGTGCTCCTCCCCACTATTTCTCCTGCAGCTCTGAGGCTGCCCCTCAACAACTGTCATAGGAAACTTCAGAACGACAGCTGGAGACAGTGTGATGTTTGGAGAGAGCAAGTCTTCTTGATTCTCAGTGGAAGCTCATCCAAGCGTAATAATGACAAGGCAAACAGCCACCTACAGCTGTTTCTGCTAGAGCAGCAGAGTAAGCAGTTCATTTATAAGGAGGAGCGACCTAAGGGAAACCGTGATCCTACATCATTAGCAATAAATTAGAACACCTAAGGGCAACGCGTTTATGAGATGAAAAAGTGCTACCTTTACTGTCTTTACAGCTGAAAGAAGTCGAGGCATAAAAGATGCCTGATTCACGTCTGAAGTCTAACACTACCTGTAAGCTAATTCCGAACTACCCGAGAAATTTCCCACAAGTTTCTCAACGCCTCCCCCCCCGCCTCCACTCGCGAAAACACTGTCGGCTGACTCTGCGGCAGCGCTGGAGCCCGCTCGGTGCCCGAGTGCCCCAAGTAACGCTCCCACCGCCGCCGAACAGCAACGCAGAGCCGCGGCCTCCAGGGAGCTCCAACGCCGTGCGCACAAAGCGAAACACCCTTCCCCGGCAGGCTTCGGTACGTCTCGCACAGCTCATTAAGCCCTTCACCCAGCCCAGAGGGCGAGGTTGCCTCCGCACACAAAGCCCCAAGACCCCCTCCGACATCAGGCACACGCCTGGAAACAACCCCTTCCCCCAGGCACGGCGGGGGGAGGGGGACGCGGAGCCCTGCCCGCCTCCTCACCAACCCGCCCCCGCCTCATCCCCACCCCGGCCGCCTCCTC